>CABHPP010139911.1:34150-49843 GCA_902168425.1 Peromyscus attwateri | reverse complement strand
GTGAAGTCCCCAGGGGAAAGACAGAGGTGCCCGATAGATACAGAATACATGGAACTAGAATACATGAATCTCGAGGCTGTAGAGAACTCCCAACAAGAGTCTCCATAAATGATTTTCTTCTTATTAGCTTTCTAATAGATGACCTACATTCAACAGATCTTGCAAGATTTCCAAATTTTCTCTCACCCAGAGTCGAAGTGACTCATTCATTCATTCAGTAAATATTTAATAAATGTCTTGAAATTCTAGGACGAGAGATTTAACAGTAAAACAAACAAAATTGACCCTGCTCTTATCAAGCTTATTTCTAAACACAAAAAGTAATCAGAGTCGGTAACTACATCTATGTGAATAATTGCACAAGGCATTGATAGATGGTGATGTGGGCTGAGGGCACAGGAAGATGATCTGATGGAGAGTGGCAGAGCTGGCACTGAGACATGAAGGTGAAGGGAACTATCTCAGGGGAGGGGACACTTATCTGAGACCTGAAACAGGAAAGTGAATTCATGTAATGAGCAGGGAAAGAGAGTGCTAGGACAGAAGAGCCACAAGTCCAACGGCCTCTGAAACAGGAGCAAGACTAACAGGAGGCTGGGAAGGCTAGGGTGCATAAGGGATCTGGTGACATGACATATACAGAAGTCACCACAGAGCTGTTGTACACAGGACTTGGTGGCCTCAGCAGGAAGCAGTCTTCATTGTGGGACTGAGCACCAGCATTAAGCAGAGGACTAGATTGGTTCACTTCATGAAGATCTCTCTGCTAATTCAGTGGAGAATGAAGTATGAGTAGCCTAGAACAGTAGTGGGGAGGTCAGCAGAAAACAGTTGCAGACATCCAGAAAGGGGATGATGACCACCTGCATTAAAGTGGGGCTGGGGTATGGTGGAAAGAAGGGGTGATAGGGGCCATTCTGGAAGTGGACCTTGGTGACTGGCTAATATGTAGCTGTGGGGATAGATGCAAGGGCGCCCTTATGCCTTAATGTTGTAAGTTTTCTGTACTTCAAGCTGAGCTTTTTAAGTTTTTCTCAGATTTATCTAATAGAGATGCCCCAGCATGTGAAGCACAGCAGCCAATCTGTTCTTTCTACTCTTTTCTCCTGCTGTCAGTCATGACCAAAGGAAAAGACCAGGAGGCAGGAGAGAGACAAGGCTGTGGATGGTGACCCCACCACCTGGACATGCATCATTCAGGAACAGTCAGTTTTGGGGATGGCTTTGTTGAGAGATAAGGACCCAGGGGACGTTAACATATCCCTTCAGAGCATTGGGAAATGACTTTGCTTGCCATTTTAGATTGATCTCATCCCACGGAAGAGGAATGAGTAGCTTATCATAATAAACACATGAGGGGAGGTGTGGATGTATACACATATGTGCACATGTGGGTGTGTCAATGTGATGTGCATATTTGTGCATGCATGTTTTAGTATGCTGTGTATTGAATGTATATGTGTGCACATGTGTGTGTAAGCTGGTGTTTTACATACGTGTATATATGTGCATATATGAATAAAAGTCTGTCAGTGTTTTGCATTGTGGGTATATATGCATGTGTAATGTGAGTGTACATGGGTGTATGTACATGTATCAGCATAATGTTGTGTATAGATGCATGTATACACAACTCTGTGTTGTGCCTGTATGTGCACATGTGTTGTGACTATATATCAATATGTAGTACGTGTGTGTAGTGTGTGTGTGTATATATTTACCATGTGTGGATGCATGTGAATCTGTTTATTTCCCACATTTTTGGGTGTATGTTCATGGTTCGATGCAAAAACACAGCTCTTACCTTAAAGGTACTAAGAAATAGTTTATGCTGAGCCAAATATGAGTGAACAAGCCCCAGAAATACAGACTTAGGTTGTCCTCCTATTCCCATCTTCTAGTGTGGAAATGGTGATGTGAATGGTCAGTCACAGAACAAGGGAAAATTCATAAATCAAGGGGCCAATGAGGACACAAGACAGTGGATTACAGCAAAGTGAGGAAACTCTTGCTGTCAGCTTCAGATATTACTCAATGGTTGGAGCTAGTAGTCTGCTAAATTAATACATTCCAAAGGTTTTATCAGACAATTGGAAGGATATTGGGTTAGATATAAAAGGTAGAAGCTAAGTGGCCATTAGCTAAAGATAGCCCAAAATATTTCTAGCTCTGGATGTGCAGCATTCAATGCTCCACAATCATCCCATTCTAACCGGTAATTGACCTTGGAGAATCTTCAACATAGATGAACATAGAACAACATAGACTTTTAGGGGGAAATTAAATTTACACATGTATGGGCATGCATGTGTCTGCATGTTGTATGTGGTGCATATGTATGTCTGTGTGTTGTATATGAATGTATGAGCATGCCTGTCAATTTATGGATTATGTGCACATGACCTTAAATTAACAGCAAGAAAAATATTATGAATCTTGGCTGTGTGAACTTGTGTCTAACTTATAGTATGAACAGGAATCAGGAGTGTAAAACACTGACCAAAATTCTATTTCATAAGTCAGGTTCACTACTCCCCCAATACTGGAAACCTCTCTCCAAGTGGGGCTACTACTCCCCAGAGGCTAGAGTCAAGGTAGGGTGTGACCCAGAAGGAATCCATGGAATGCTGTCCACTTATGTGCCCCATTCGAGACCAACTAATCACAGACAGGAAGGATGTCTTTACAAACTTTCTTTGAAATAAAATATAAACATAGAACTAAATCTACACCATATTCCTTAGGTAATCAGGAGATGTGAAGTATCATATTAGATGGAGAAAAGGAATCATGAGGACAGACCAAAAGGGGGTGCTTTGTTTGGCTATGATAAAATGGGAGAGCAGCAAAGCGTGACACCCTCTGACCTTTCAGATGGGAACGCTCAAATCAAGCCCTTATCTCCATAGCAACAAGTGACAACCCTTTGGCCCCTCTTTGCTTTTTAAAAGAAAAGGAGAAAATATAATAAAATCATAACTGCTAAGGGACAAGTCTGGACCTAGCAATCAAGAGGGCCCACTTAGCTTTGTGTTCAGGAGTTGAGCAAGAGGCAGAATCACACCACGTAGGAGAATTCACCATCTACATTTGGGTATAGGCCAGTTCTTAGCTGAGTGGCCCTGAACAACTCCTTGTCTTTTCTCAATGGCTTCCTAGTTCAAACAGTGTAGATAAAATGGTATTGAGAATGAATGGGCTAATATAAGACTGAGAACAGTCCCCAGGACATGACAATCAGTCCATCAATATTAAATGTGTTTTCTTCTAAAACCTGTCTTCTGTACCAACAGCCTTTGTAATTTTGACTCCAAAGAATTCAACTCAAAGTCCCTCAGGCTACTGAGATCCAGTAGAGTTGGACTTGCCCCTACTTCTGTGGAAACTTGAGCTAAACTATCCCAGAGAGATGAGAATTTATGCCACATAATATAATTTGGACAAGCACCCTGAGGTGTCTGGTTTCCATGGTTACCATCCCAGCTAGGAGTCTTAGACATGACCAAAAGGTCTCTTTGACTAGGATGACTGGTGGATGCTGCAGCCAGCATCAAAAATGAAACATTTGGGCAAAATGTCATAGCAATGAGCTGTTTTAAAAACTTGAAGCTGCTTGAAGAGCTCAAGCTCTTGTCTCCTGATCAGTGTTCCAGGGACTCGGGAAACAGAATGATCTCTTCCCAAACTTGTTTTCCTTAGTCAGGCCAAAGATTCATTAATTAACCATTAGCCTCATTTAGCGAGAGAGACAGAGTTTCACAGAGCACCTGGGACCACCATTCACAGATCCAATATAGAGGCTGTCAGGCAAGGCAGGCAGAGAGCTGAGCCTTGATGATCTGACTGGCTTCGGGTACTGTGGCAACCAGAAACCAGCTAATAAGCTCAGTCCTCCAGGAGTATCCACCACCTCCTTCACCCCAGGAGAAAGTAGCAGCAGTGTGAAAGCCTTTCCTGATGTAACCCAAATCTGAGGTCCAGGGAAATGTATTGTCCAAGGTTACAGTTGGACTAAGACTGGAAACAAAACTCCACTGTGTGATTCCCAGCTGCTTATACAGATTCTCTCATCTGACATTTTAAACAGGAGGAAGAAAAGTGCCGCTTCCCCAGCAGGACATGTGGTTAATCCCTTGCTGGACCCAGAGTGGGGACAATGTTTTGGAAAGAATAGGGAAACCAGATGTAACTGGTCTCCTGCCTAGTTCCCTCCCCTAAGATTTGATACTGTTGGCAGAGTGATTTTCCTAAAACTTAGATCTGTTCATATCACTCCCTGTTAAATCCTTAAATGACTCCCTACTGACTTCAGGATAAAATCCAAAAGCCTTGTAATAAGGCCATTCATTAGCAAGCTCCTGACTCCTTTGCCAGCTTCAACTCTGCTCATCCCTATCCTAGTGCACATATGTTACGCTTCGTCCATAAGAGGATGCTTACTGTCCCCAGTAACCATACATTCCTTTCTCCCTTTTCAGGATCCTAAACAAATGGCACACTACTCATCTATCCCTTTCAGATTTCCAAGCACCCCCCTTTAGTTACAGACCACTTCCTCTAGGGAACCTTCCCTGACCTTCAGGCTGAATGAGGTTCTCCTACCTGGGCTTTGAAATTATCCCCTGGGCAGCTCTTCTTCCGAAGCTTCACAGCCTTGAAAACCATGTGTGAAGATTAATTTTTGTAAACTTGGCATAGAGGCATCTGGGAAGAGGGGACTTCAACTAAGGGATTGCCTCCATCAGACGGGCCTGTGACCATGTCTGTGGGGAATTTTTGATTAATGATTGATGTGGAAGGGTCCAGCCCACTGTGGGCACTGCCACCCCTGGGCAGGTGGGCCAGGGTTGTATAAGAAAACGAGTTCAGTGAGTCATGCAGAATGAACTAGTGAGCAGCATTCCTCCATGGTCTCCTTCAGCTCCTTCCTCCAAGTTCCTACTTTGAGCTACTGCTGTGACTTCCTCTGATGATGGACTGTAAGCCAAATAAACACTTTCCTCCCCTTGTTGTTTTTGATTATGGTGTTTATCACATCCACAGAGAAAGCAAACTAAGACACCATCCATCTGCCAGGCTGCCCAATAGCATTCCTAGGATAGAGGTTGGCAATTTCATGTTCCATGTTCCCAGCCCTAGAATAGATGCATGCTGGCACATTGCTGAAGCTTAATAGTTAACAAATACTTCTCCTACCTAAAACAGGTTCCACATAACATGAGCAATTGTGTGTGTGTGTGTGTGTGTGTGTGTGTGTGTGTGTACTATTTTGCATGTGTGTTTTGTTAAAACCTAGAAAGAACAGGGGGAAAATTGCCAACTCTTAATTACTTTGGAAGCAGTTATCACCTGCCTTATCAGAAAAAAGGAATGGCATCAATAACCCAAATAAATAAATGGTCCAAAAGCCATTTCTAGCTAGTCATGGTGTAGGTATATGTGAAGTGAATGGGTGTGGACCCTTACCTGTGGGGCTCACTTTTATAATATTTTATAATCCAACCTGTGTTCTGTTGGTGTTATTCACATGCCTGGTCACAGAAGAGCTAACAAGAGAGAATGGCAAGAAGTGGAGGAACTGAGTCTGGCCGGTGGCATACAACCTTATTTCTTCCAATATCAACCAATCTTATGAGAACCCGATCTGACTTCTGGTTGCTCTGGAGTAGGGGTGGCAAGTGGTTCTCGCTTGTTCTTACTATTTCATAAATAAGGAAACTGAGGCCCATAGACATGGAGTTTGAGCTCATGGTCACATGGGGAATGATAAAGGCACTAAAGTATAAACACAGCCTCTTCCCATCCCACCATGACCAGCTCCTTATTTCACACCTGATAGAAGAAGTTGCTTGGGAAACAAAGCCAGTGACTTCCAAACCAAAGCTTAAAGAGGGCCTGTTGCCAGCTGACAGAATTTATTCTTCCTGGATCAAATCACAAGTCTCCTCCCAATCAGGTTCAAGTGTCCCAAAAGGTATATATCTGGGGGTTTGCGGGGAGAATGGTTTACCTTCCATTGATCTAGAAACTGAATCTCTCCACTGGCCTGAGAGCTGCATTTTGAATGTAATGGTGTCTTTTGAGGCTGTAAAGGAGAAAGAAACAAACAAAAAACAAACAATCCTCCAAAGAAATGTGAGGACAAACATGAGATGATACAATGATAAGCAAGGCAAAGCAGTATTGAAATCTAGAGTGCAAGAGGAAAGGCACAGAAACATCCAGAAGTCAGGGTACCATATGCAAGGACAGAAGCAGGCAGCCAGTGCTGAAGAAAAATGAAGTGGGAAAACATGATTGATACTCTCCATGGCGGAGCAAGCTACTTGGGAAAGGAGATGGAAGAGCAGGATTTTGAAGATGAGTGTAACATTCACTTCTATCTATTCTATCGCAAACATGTTCCTAGAACTCTTTGTCTTGAGCTGTCTCTTAACCAAAGAACCACAGTAGCAATCTCCTGTGTGGCAGAGAATTAACACTTTCATTTGTAGAACTGAGATTAGATGGCCAGAGGTCCAAATAGCAAATACATCACCTTGAAAGGCATCCTTACAGTGTGTGTCCCTTTTCTTTTTGTACATGAAGAAGACAGATCTCCTCCCAAACATTCTTCGTTCATATGGATTCATTTCATACCTGTGGGGAAGGAAGATGAACTGATATCCTCCAGCAGTTGCATTCTGCCTCTTACCATTTTCCATATTATTCAGCAATAATAGCACCTTCTTTTTTTTATCTCAGAGCCCACAGGTTCAAGCTGGCATCTCTCTTATGACCATCATACCAGCAGAAAAAATTCTCTGTGGTGGTGGTGAAGTGTGTGGAACCCAAGTTAAATTTATTCCAGAATAGTGGGAAAGAAAATATATGTGTTGTTGGGGGGGAATCTTAGTATCACCTCCACCCATGCAATTTTAGCATCCCGTGCCTCTTGCACCTCCTTATATAGAAGTCAAACAAAGCAAGCCATTTCATCCTAGCCTGTCCTTTCCCCCTGCTCTATATAAAGCTAGCTACAGATGGCATGCATGGATTGGTGCTCCAAAACTCCCCAGTGCCCACTCCCTTCCATCAAGCTGGTTCCTAAATCTGTGGATGTAGCAGACTTCAAAAGAGGAAGTCATATGATGGCACAGCATGAGCCTTGGCACACTCGAGTCCAGGCTGTGCCAGGGCCGTGATGCCCGAGTCTCACCAGCTCTGAGGCAGCACTAGGACTGGCATCTGGCTGCCCCATTGCCCACATGAGGGGAGCCTGGTGCTGAAAGCCAAGTTTCTCTCTCTCATACACTCTGGGTATGAGGCAAAGCTATCCACAGTAATGTGGGAAGAAAAGGAGTACTGATGGAGGGGGTTGGGGCAGTATATAGGAGTCTGGAAGAAGCAACCTTGAGCACATCCTCCTTTCTAGCTCATTCTCCTGCCTAGTGAGTCCAGAGGAAAGAAGGTTTGGCCAGAAGGAAGAGTAAGGACAATTTCTTTTGACCTCTCTTCCCTTCAAGTTTTTGCATCTGCTGTCAATTCTTTTTAATACTCTTTCCTCTGTGATCCTAGATTCCACCTCAGGTATTTATCCTATTCTAAGCACTAGATAAAATACTTAATGCTTCTTTCTCCGTTAGCAAAAATGAAAGCCAATATTGCAATGTCGCTGTTCCCCCATTTTTAAGAGAAAACAGAAATGTTAAAGATGTTATCAAGATCACCCAACTCTTAAATGACAGAGTCAAGATTCAAACTCAAGTCTAGGGAACTTCCAAGCTTGTATCTCTGAAGGATCTCATAAACCCCAACCAGTTATCATGACAAAGCAGAAAAGTATTACTTGAGGCTCCCTATCTCAGAGATATTTACATTTTAATAGCCTGTCTCTTAACAAGGCTTCAATGAGCAAAGAAATGAACTGCTTGTAATGCTATTTGGAGCACTATGATAGGTCACAGAGGAAATTCATGGGGTCAGGGGTGTCTCAAATAACCATGTCTATCTCAACTCCATAGAATGAAGCCAAGCTGGTATGAAGGAATACTGGAAGTCCTGCTTTGCATTTATTTTGATATAAACTTTGCTTATTAAGGGTTGTAACCAAGAGAAGAGAAATTTTGTATGGACATAGGAAAGTCTTCCCAGTGAGGGAATTTAGAAGATTATTAATAACATTCACATACACACTCAGACAGACTTACACACATTCACATACACAGTTACACACATTCACACACTCATACACACTCACATACACACACACACCCCAGCTCTCTTAATTCTGCCTGGTCCTGGAGAAATAAACAAGGTGGCTTTCCAGAGAAACCCTCAGCTTAATCTGGAGCACTTGACCTTTACATGATGTGCCTCATTTTATTTTCCAGGACTTCCTAAAGACTCACTGTTATGATATATTGCACGCGGTGACCCCCCCCCCCAAGCTGGCCAGACCAGGGAGTCCCACGAGTGAGGGAAAATATGCTGGCATGCTGGGCAGATGCGGCAGTGGGCAAGACACACCATTTGGCCATGGCAGTGGCAGTGGTGGCAGTGGCGGTGGTGGCGGGTGGACATTCATTCACAACCCAGGCACTGCATCTGCACAGAAATGAGTTTATTATAATATAAAGATAAAGAGACGGAAAGACAGAAAGGAGAGAAGGGGAGAGAGAGGTGGGGGGGGGCATCGAGGGTGCACACCTCATGGCCGGGAAGAAAGAGAGTGGAAGAGAGAAAGAGGAAGGGGAGGAGTTTTTCCTTAAAATGAGGTTTTTATATCAGGACTCAGGGTGGCATCAAGGGGTGGGTCAGAATATTAACATCCACAAGTATTTGCCATTTTTATGTACTTGAAACATTAGATAAGAAAAACTAGAATATTCCAACATATTCCTGTGGAAAAAAACAAAAATGTGTTCCCAGACTTGAGTCCTGAATGAGTCCAACTAGTAAAATGAAGGGATTCAGTTGTCTCCTTCGTCCAGGCCTCCTGACTTCTGTGGACACCTTCAATTGTAGCCTAAATGAATTCTGTCCTCTTTCTCCATCCCTGATTGGATATCACTACTTCACAACCACCAAACACAAGTTCTAGAGTGAAAATGACCTTAGTTACCTTCTCTCACATCATGCTAACTGGAGAGGATACATCCCCATATGAAGGAAAGACACATGGTATTAGCCTGCTCCACTGCTGACCTTGGTGGAGGCTAGAGTGTCAGCACCCTGCTCAGATGTGCCCTCCCTCCTGGCCCTTCCCGTCTAAAAGGTTCCAAATTAGAGGGGAGGCAGGAAGACAAGCCTTTCTAGAAAGATTTTCCTATATCTAAGCAAAGTTTCTCTAGTTACAATCTCTAACAAGTACAGCTCCTGTTGGTATTAAAGTAGAGAGTAGGTACAGCCAGGCAATATGCCACAGGCCACCCAGGGTCTTCTACCTGCTACAGGAGTGGAAGGAAGGTCAGCAGAGCTCCAGTACCTCATTCCTGAAACAAAACACAGGTGAACAGAACCTCTGTGTTCCAGTCCCGAAACAAATTGCAAGTGAGGTAGATCAATGTAGGCTTTGCTCTCCTAGGATTGCATTTCTAAGTTCTCTTCAGCATTCTGGCACAGCCAAGAAGTCTTTGGTATCTCTGCTCCATCGATCAGCAAAGGTATGTTCTCTGAAAAAAGCTTTTAAGTTGACAACTAGTAGCCCAAGGATGTTTTGGTTCTAGAAGTATTTGCACTTAAGGATACTCAAACCAGACAGCACTTAGCTTGAGCAAAAGCCCATTGCAGTGATAAGTAAACCCTGCACAATTTTTCCCCTTCTACCTTTGAGCCCGTTCTTTACAAATATCTGGGCCTTTGTTTGCCCTTACTCCACTCAGCCTAAAATTCTCTACCACTGCATCCACCCTAGGGGCTTTGCCCTGGCTTTTCTTTTTGGCTAGAATAGAATCTGCCCTTAGAAGCCATTGAGATAGATGCTTTAGCAGATGGGACACTTGCCAGGCAATCCCAACACCCTGAGTTTACCCTGGAACCTAACTCCATAAAGAGTCCTTTGACCTTCACACAAGGACTATGGCATGTATACACACGCACGTGCACACACGCGCGCGCGCACGCGCGCGCGCACACACACACACACACACACACACACTAATAGTAATATCAACAATAATAATTCATTTAATTTTTAAAAATACTTCCTGAGAAATCTCCTTATCTCTCTACTTCACTACATGAAGTCTTTGTTCAAATACTTCTTTTCAGGGGTCTTACATCTTCCTTAAGCATCCTGGGAAAGATGCAATCATCTTCGTGCCCTTTTCCAAATACCCTTTCCCCTATATTTCTTTTTTCTTTTCCACAGCACTTGTCATTTTACAGCATACTACCTAGTTCTTTATTGTGTTTACCATTTGCTTTTTATCTTCATATCCTGGGAGATGTGAACCCAATGACAGCAGAGATCTTTGAGTTTTCATCATTAATCCATCTCAGAGGTCTTAGGTAATGCCAGGTAACAGGCACTGGAGAAATGTTGGCTGTAAGAACACCAAGAGAAAGAGACCCACACTCATGATGGAAGTACTCTAGAACTGTGTTTCCATCCAGACACATGGTGAACTGACCCTGTGCCTCCTGCATTCCTCCCAGTCTTGGTCCTTGACCCTCTTTGGTCCATTTTCCTCTGTGCAGTTCACACTCTGTAACAATACGAGGACCCAGAGCTCCTGGCTTCCCACTGAGGTCTACCATTCCTCCATTTGCTTCTTTACTTGTGTACAACTCAGCCTGCCCTGCCCACTCTGGTCTCCTGACTGCATGTCACCTGGGTCTGCCTGAATGCTAGACTCTTCTGCTACACCACAGCCTTCTCAGGGTCACTGTTTGGCTCACAGAGTCCCTTCTAGGAGAATATAGACCCTTGAAAGAGGTAAAACTCCTGAATGTATCTGAATGCATTTAAATCAATAGCAGCAAGCTCTCCATTCCATCAGGAAACAAGTTTAATAAAGACCATGATGCATAATTATGCCTCCTTTTGTTCTTAATGTCAGAAGTAACCTTGAATTTTCTCATCATCATGACAAGAGCTAAACAACGTAAAAACCAGAAGCCACAATGATGACAAACTGTCCCCACACTACACATGTGTTTTACAGAAAAACCCTCCTGGTCTAAATCTTTCTGACAGGAAAAAAACAAAAATCAAATGATCCTTTACTTTTCAACAGCTACTCAATCTCAAAGCCTAGCAGTCATTCTTTTAAACTGTCAGCAGCCATACTACCAAGTTTATAACATGGGATGTTTCAGACCAGAATGAATTGTGAAGCACCTGCCAACTCATTATAGCTGTGAAACTTCAGCATCAATGAGCCCCTGTGTGCTTCCCACCATTCTCCATCACATAGGACCTGCTTATCTTCAACATCCTGGTCTATTCTCAACCATTTCATCCCACAGTACATGAAATAATGCCTGACATGTATCACTTGCACACCCAAGAGTAAGTTCATATTTGTAACCTGACTTTACCCCATAGCTACATAAAAAGGGAATGTTACTATCCACATTTTGAGTAGATACTGAACACGTAAGGGAGTGTCGAAGACTGCATAGCTGGTACATGATGAGACAATAGCTGATTCTTTCTGCTGCTTGACTTGTCACTCAGTGGCCAGTGTTCTTCACTTCCAGATGATACTTCTGTGCATGAGTTACTTTCTTGCTGTCAAGATGCTTTTCCTCACCCTAAGTCTGTTCCATCTAAGGACATGCATTGAAATTAGTGAGGTACAGATACTGACAGACATTCTCTGCACAGCCTCCTTCCTCCTCTGTGCTCTTGACTAATAATTTGGCTGTTGCTTGTTACACTGTGTCACAGTTACGTGCGTGTTCATCTCTCGCCTATGAGTGCCTTCAGGGCAAGAACTGAACCTTTTTCAGTTCAGTTGCCCCAGAGTTTATCACAGCACTTGATGCAGAAGTTTGCAATAGAGACACTTGTTTAATGAATGACAATGGTGACCATAAGAAGTAAGGACACCTCTCAGAGTTCATATTCTGACATCACATGGACACCTATAGGCTCATTAACAGGGGCATATCATGCAACGATGATTCAAAGGGCACTCCTCACTTAGTAGTCTGAAGTCTTGGAAACCCCAAAGCACTGATGTTTTATGTGTCTTTAAGGAACTCAACACAGAGAAGATAAAATGATCATACTGAGAGGGAAAAAACAGATCAAGAAGAGAAGAGCTATAGAGAAAGTAGGGGAGAAGCCAGAACATTAGGAGATCTTCAGCTACACCACTTACTATGACATATTCTGAGAAGTTTGTGTGCTAAGTGGACTGGACTCTAAGTCCTTAAAGGGAAAATGGCAGCAGAGGATCCAGTTAGTCACTCCATTCAGTCTATAATGACTTCTCTACACATAACACATAACACACATAACACACTTAAAATGTAAGCTGGACACACACACACACACACACACACACACACACACCAAAAT
The DNA here is from genome assembly GCA_902168425.1 of Peromyscus attwateri. Lineage (NCBI taxonomy): Eukaryota > Metazoa > Chordata > Mammalia > Rodentia > Cricetidae > Peromyscus > Peromyscus attwateri. The sequence continues at coordinate 37,332 of CABHPP010139911.1, read as the reverse complement.
TAATCTCAAGTGTCTACCACAGTGAAGAGGCTTACAAACTTTCTCAGCTGCCTATGAAAACATTTTGCATTCAAGTAGTGCTTCACATCCTTTGTGTCGAGAAGTACTCTGGGGACACAGACATGATTTAAATTTATATGCCTCTTGCTTATATGGAGCTCTCTCACTTTAGTAGACCCAACAAACATGCCCAGCTCCTAGCGGCCATAACAATTTCTATAGTAGAGACTCTGTGTGTTGTGTCTTAGTTACTAATCTACTGCCACGAAGAGACACCATAACCAAGGTAACTTATAGAAGAAAGCACTTAATTGGGGCTTGCTTACAGTTTCAGGGGATTAGTCACGGCAGGAAGCATGGCAGCAAGCAGGCAGACTGGCATGGCACTAGCGTAGTAGCTGAGAGCTAATATACTGATTTGAAGGCAGGAAGCAGAGAGAGGGCAAGCCTTACTGTAGTTGGGCTTTTGAACCACTAAAGTACACCCCTAGTAACACACTTCTTCCAACAATGTCACATCTCCTAGTCCTTCCCAAACAGCTCCACCAACAGGGAAACAAACATTCAAATATATTAGCCTATGGGGTACATTCTCATTCAAACCACCACATTGTGGAATTAAGGAAAGAAAAGAAAGGCCTATCTAGTATCATATCACCTTGTGGCAGGTATGTATTAGCATGGGCCTGGAGGCATTAGAGCAACTTTGGACTGACTCCCTTGTAGCATGAATCTTAAAAGTTCTTATTAATAAAAATCAAACCTGAGCCAGGTATTGGGGTGAACACTGGAAGATCAGAAAGACAGAACGAGCCACAACTATTTCACCTCGCCGGATCCTCAGCTGGTCTTGTTTCCTCAGACTGGAGGCCTCTGAGTCTTCATCCAAAATGGGTCTCAGCTGAACTGCTGCTAGAAGCCTGAAAGCTTAACCAGCCACATGCTTAACCAGGCCAAATGCTTCTCCAGGCCAAATGCTTACCCAGGCCAAAATGCCTCTCCAGGGCAAATGCCTCTCCAGGGCAAATGCCCCGAGTTTCTGGTCCTCACGCCTTATATACCTTTCTGCTTTCTACTACTACTCCCTGGGATTAAAGGCTGGCTTTCTGGGATTAAAGGTGTGTGCTACCACTGCCTAACCTCTATGTTTAATATTGTGGTTGTTCTGTCTCTGACCCCAGATAAGTTTATTAAGGTACACAATATTTTTGGGGAATACAATACCACCACACTCCCTAGATCTCTGTGGAGAGCCCTGGGACTGTCATGATCCTCAACTCTTGTGAAGAGCTACAGTATTCCAACAACTGCAAGTTGACAATGAAGCAGAAAATGGAGACTAGGTTCAGGTTGCATCTATGTTGGAACTGGAAATGATGCTAGTCCCCTATAGCAAAGCATGGACTGAGATCACTTCATCAGCAGTCCTTTACCCATGACATTGAGTGAGGCTTGTCCACTGAATGTCCTGAAAAATGCCTCGATGAAATCATCCATACCACCTTTTCCTTCTTAGCAGTTCATGTTATATTCTTTATTATTTGCCTTTAAACTTGATTTCCAGTGCCAGCTCTTCCCTGCTCCCAGGCTTGGTATCATCCCTGTACGTAAGAGTTCAATACAACGTAAGTTAGGGAAAGTGGGGATGAGACAAGAGACAACATCCCAGGGGACAGTGGTAGTCCAGATTTGGATGAGAAACACTACTCACTGTTCAAGTAGAGAGCAACTGACAAAAGACAGTGGGGGCAGCAGTGTCAAGGGATTTAGGGACACAGCATGGAGAGCTGTGAACACCACAGACAAGCCTATAGTGTGGCCCACTTGTGTCTTCATCTTGGGATGTTATCACTGTAGAATAGATGCTGTTCATTCTATTACTGAAAGGTAGGGAAGGTCATGGCCTTTGCTATCTACACTCTGTTGGAATGCCTGAAATGTCATGTATATACAGACACTTCTGAAGGCCTTCTATGCCAAGTACACACTAGACACTGAGCACTGATGGGTGAGACTCCGGTCAACATTGATATGCTGTCCCTGCACTCAGCCTTAAAAACAACAAGCCTATCTTGAGATGACCTTCTCTTGTTTAACAGTACTAGAGCTTCTCAATGTTCAACCCCAGCAGACATGATCTACTCCTCTCTACACTCTCCATCTTCCTAGGAGCTTCACGAGGATGGATGTCTTCTGTACACTGCAGCCATTTTTATGACTAATATATGATATGGCCAAACTATGATGACTATTTCCACCAAACCAAGTATACTTCTTTCTTAAGCCCATACAAAGATATTTGTTAGCTAGTTGGGGGCCATCAATGACCCATCTTTGATAGTTTGGGGAATTTGAGTGAAAGAAAGTTAAAAACCAATTATAAGAATCAACAGTTGTGCCTTCAACTTCACTGAGGAAGAAGAAAGTATACCTTGTATGTCCTAGTTATTTACAATCAAATTATCCACACCCTGAAACTTCTGTGTTACTAGGTTCCAGTGACAATGTAACAGAAATGAGAAAGTCACTAGAAGTAAGGCTTTGTTTGTCTAGATCCTGGGTGCTGGGAATAAAGACTGTTTCCATGACAAAATAATCTGAAAATTACAGGGAACGTATTTTCAAAATATAAAAATTGAACATATGACTTGACAAGTAATTTTGGAGACATAAGAAAAAGCATTTAAAAGAGACCAATCCTGAAATATCTTTGGCATGTGGACCCTCACACAGTCCACCTTCTAAAGAGAAATGCAGAACATACACTCAGGATAAACCAATTAACACAGATCACTAATTACAACCATAGTTTAACTACAGGACCATGTAAGAAGGATGTGTCAGCATCCTCAGCTGAGCCCTTGGATGACCTCACTGCTAAACTACTGGCTCCCAGGTTTCAAAATCCTGTAGGCAAGGAACAGGCTCAGAGGCTGATGACTTTAAGGAAAGAACTGTGCACTGTCATCCCAGGGAGCTGACCCTTCATACAATTTAGAACATAATAAAGCATCAGTTTATATGCTACCTAATAAATGTTTTGTTCTCATCTAAAAAATGTACATTGAGTGCCCAAACATGCTTTCCATCATATCCCACACACATGTGCTCACATTTCCATTATAGCTTCTCTGTCTCTTTGTCTACCTCTCTTCCATCATAGTGTCTGTGTGTGTGTGTGT
>CABHPP010139911.1:15260-34050 GCA_902168425.1 Peromyscus attwateri | reverse complement strand
CCCCCCCCTCCTAACACACACTCTTGAGCATGTGACATGGATATAGAAACTCCATTTGGTGGCAGCTCCTGGGAGGGCTGAAAATGGAGCCAAATTTACATAGGATGCCAGACAAGCCCTCCGGCCCCTGAAACTTCACACCTGTCTCCTGCCAGTACCCAAAATGCCATCTGTTTCTCTGGGAAAGCCAGACACAAGGCCCTTTTAAAATGGCTTTGGTAGACGATGAGAAATCCTGGCATGGGGAGCCTTAATTGCTCAAAAAGAACTCCATGATATGTAACACATAGTTTCAAGCAGATCTGAAGAAAAAGCCCTGGCAAAGTCTTTTACAAACTTCTGGGTAATGATTGAGGCCTATAAAAGCAAAACCATTTAAGGACTCAGCCTAGTCCCAAATTGTTCCCACTAATTCTCCAAGAGAGGAGTTCTATGTATCAGCAAGATCCACAAAGGAGTGGCAAGGGGTGAGGTGACAGAGCTCTATTTCTTCATCTACTCCACTCTGAATTTGAGATGTTCTCCTGAAGATTTTTCTACCACTTCACACAAACAATTTTATTCATTAATGCTACTTTAAAAGGCAATTCTAGTTCCAGTTGATAGAGCACAGTGGAAGGAAACACCTCTCCAGGGCCCACTCCACAAAGCCTGAGCATAGCCTCATAGAGGCATGAGATCTGTGGGCTTCCAAGACAGGCCTGTATGAGCAGAGGGATGACAGTAGAGTCCTCCATCGTGACATCAGTGATGTTTGGGACTGTATGGTAGCTCACTATACAAACAAAATGCCAAACAAAACTGTCTCCACTGCTACATGCCCCTGGTGGTCAAATCATCTTTGTTGAGAACTGCTGAAAACTAAGGATATATTGAGACCTCATCAAGCCCTTTATAGGTGTGTGGGTTATATTGAGGGCTCTGAGAGTGCAGCATTCACCATATTAGAGTCTCCCCACTGCCCAGGATGCTGGGTCTCCACTAAGAGCACAGTCTGTGAATACAGAACTGACCCCACCTGAGCACTGTGGTCACTCCAGCACACAGCTGAGTCTGGTCCAAGAGGGAGAGAGTGAATAACAAGATGACAATCCCTGTCTCCCTGCCCAGACCTGGGCTCCCTGTGCCAATGGCTGTGTCTGTGATGGCAGTCTGGGGTGGGAGAAGGATCTTCAGAAACTAATAAAATAAATGACTAAATAAATGGAAACTCTTGTCTAAAGAATGCAAAGATAAGATAAATCATTTTGAGCCCTGGGAAAATTATCTCCATCATCCTGCCCTGGTTTCTCTGTTCATCCAGAAAACACTTTAATTTATCTTGTGAAATTTTTCATCTGCTAGACAAACATTAAGTATTTCTTCTTTTTTTAATACTCCCCTCTCTACAAAGGTGGGTTGGCTCCCAGCTCATTGGAATAAAAGCTCCATTAGCTCAGTATGTGTAAGGCTTGTGGAGCTGGCTTGAGTTCAGGGCCAGCAGAAGGATAAAGAAACCTGACATTCATTCTTCATGTAATTAGAGTTGGAAAAATAAACTGCATGCATATCATTAGAGAATGGATCTATCAGGCCCAGGACGGGTTGGGAATCCCCCTCACAGCACCAATCTTTTGTCTCAAATTAACCCCCTGCTGATAAAAGGAGTTTCCTGTGGAGTCACTAGGGGAACATTCCTCTATCCCACCCCCAGGCCTTCATGTTTGTGAGTCTCTGGGCCCAGCTGGCTCATGCTATGAACATTGCTCTTCTTACACAGGGCACATGTGCTCCAAGTCCCCCAGGATCCCTATGTGAGATACCTCATCATTCCCAAACATGAATGCAGGCATCCAGCCTCAGCCCACAGGCCATGTTTTCCATGCTGGGGGATGGGCTCCATGAGGTATCTACACTTCTGGCCAGCAGAGTGACAAGCAGCAACATAGATTAGATGGCTAATTAGAACTCATTAGAATAATCTGTGTTCAGAAAATAAATTCCCTTTTGAAACAAAGTAGACACCTTCTAAATTTAAATAATGGCTCTTAACTATATTAGTCCCTTCTAATATCTTAGGCAATCAACGTCTGTAAAACTTCCTTTTCTATTCCTTGATCTCTTGATCTTTTATCTCCTGTGTCAATGACAGTAGTGTTTGGGTGTGCATAGGTGTGTTTTCTTGGCCACTTACCCCCATGGGAGGGTTTCCAGAGATGCTTACACAGTCTTGAAGTTTTAGTGGTGACAGAGATTAAGCAGAGATAGTTTGGAGGCTGAGAGAGGTCTGTTCATGCCTGTACTGTCTTTTCTTCATGAACTCAGCCATTTGGCATGTGATGTCCTTTCCTTCAAGCTTGCTGGAGAGTCTCTGGGCAGCTCTTTTCCTTCCTTGCTTTTTGCACAGCCTCCTCCCTCCCCCTCCTCACCCCTTCTATTCTCTGTGCTCATTCCCCTTCTGGCTTCTTCAATTTCAATGAGTTTATTGGCATGACAAATGCTGCCAAAGCCAATAGCACCAAGCCTCAGTGTCTGGGGATAGATTTCACAGCGGGAAGGGGTGGCTGGGGCCTCAGACCACATTCCCACTGTGGGCTTCTATCTCTGTCTGAAGTGGTGGCAGGCTGCCAGGAACCTTGCTCACTTGGATTTCCAGCCTCAGCTGACTCACCAGCCCTGTCTCCAGACAAGAGAGAGCATTCTAAGGATAGCAGAGGTCAGTTCTGAGGCCCGAGGTGTAAGAGAGGAGAGAGCTTAGGCTGGTGAGTAGCTGCCTATCAACAAATCTGTACTGCCACAATCCCAGTTCCTAGAGCTGCAGATTCACAAGCCAGATCATCACCATTCACAATGACAAGAAGGGTGGTGCTTATTCCAGATGTTCACACCAGATTTGAAAGGTCCTTAAGAAGTCTCTTAAACAAGTTAGAATCATGCCTCTTTACATAACACACTCACAGACACAGATTGCGCGCGCACGCGCGGGCACACACACACACACACACACACACAAAACAGACATACACATATGTGCACAGAGACAGACTATGTGCATATACAGGCATACATATATATACATGTGTGGGGGTATTGTGTTCCCCAAAATATTGTGTACCTTAATAAACTTATCTGGGGTCAGAGACGGAACAGCCACAATATTAAACATGAGGATAGGCAGTGGTAGCATACCCCTTTAATCCTAGCATTCCAGAGATAGAAATCCCTCTGGATCTCTGTGAGTTCAAGGCCACATTGGAAATGGCCAGGTATGGTGACAACGCCTTTAATTCCAGAAAAAACGAGACTTTAATCCCAGGGCATAGTGGTAGAAAGCAGAAAGGTATATAAGGCGTGAGGACCAGAAACTAGAAGCATTTGGCCTGGGTAGGCATTTGGCCTGGAGAAGCATTTGGCCTGGTTAAGCATGTGGCTGGTTAATCATTCAGGCTTCTAGCAGCAGTTCAGCTGAGAGTCATTCGGATATGAGGACATAGAGGCTTCCACTCTGAGGAAGCAAGACCAGCTGAGGATCCAGCGAGGTGAGATAACTGTGGCTTGTTTTATTTCTCTGACCTTCCAGCATTTCACCCCAATACCTGGCCTGGGTTTGTTTTTGTTAATAAGAACTTTCAAGATTCATGCTACATACATGCATATAGATTCACACACACACACACACACACACACACACACACACACACACACACACCTTATCAGCATGGCAGACTTCTCCCCTACAGGGTATTTTAGCTGATGGAAATTTCTATTTGCAATGAAAATCAACTTGGGAAAACGTCACAGCAAGAGACTGGTTTTTCCCCCCAGCTGCCCCAAGATTGATCTGGTCCACGGGGTGCCCCAGATCATTGCATTCGTAATTTCATTCTGCTTATGATCTATTTCTTATACGATCAATATGATAAATGTGCTAGAGAGCAAAGTGGGTTACAGCCGACACTGGTGAAGTGAGGCAGAGAGGAAGCTCGAGACTGCTGTGCTATGTGTCTCATGAAGCAGAAAAGCAATTCAGCCAGACCAGAGGCTGCCGACAAGGTGGTAGATCCTGGGTGGCAGATGCAAAGTATGTGACTCCATTTCCCTCAACAAGGATTATGTTCCTTCTCTGTGTCTCCATCCCACCTTTCTTCAGGAGCCCAGACTGAGCATGTGTAAGGGGTTGGGTCAGGGAGAATTTAATAATGGTAAGCCCTTTCTTCCTGTCTTAGCCTGACACTAAATACTGTTTCTAAAGCAAAAATATAAGAGGACCAAGTACCACAACATCAGAGAACCACAGGAGAACAAGGCAGGGCACATTGAGTCACGGGCACCCATCATCTCCCCAAGTAGGCAACAATCAGACTTACTGTCTTTGCTATTATGTTGTGCCAGAGTCTGCTATTTCCCACATGCACTTGCGTGTCTTGGTGTCCTTGAGCCGGCCACTGAATTCCCTGCATCAAGGCTTTATCATCTGTAAAAGGGATCAATTATATTGCAGTGGCAGCAGTTGTTGCTTCTGGGAAGTGTTTTCATAAAGATGGAATAATGTAAACAACTAAAAGCACACAGTGTGCTGGAAGTGTGCAGAGTTGGCCGAGGCTGTGAAGCCTCCAGAAGGATAAAGTAAAGTCCCTGTAAAAGGAGCTGTACAGTCAGGAGAGCTGCTACCAGGGCTCTCCCACCCCCATGCTCCCTCCCAACCCCAGGCCTCTTTTTCTCTAAGGATCATAAGGCAATTGGGTGATTCTGTGATACTGTGAGCCATTGTGTGGATGTGGATGTTGCAGACGGATCTGAGTTTAAGGGGACAAATCAAAGCTGACTTTCAGGCTGGGAAGACATGTTCTGGCAGAATAGAAAGGCAGGGTATTGAATATGTGAAAATTGACCTCACCAAGCCCCCCACCCCCAACCAGATCAGAGAGTGTGAGTCCCAATCAAGCATGTTCAAACAGGCTCAATGGTTGGGAAAGGAGGAAGATGAAGAGGCTTGGAGGATGCTTGAACTTGGAGCCCTTATCCAGGATAAGAGAAGGTAGAGAGAAGGGAGTGGATGGTGACAGTGGGCTGGACCGGTGCCTCACATTAGATTTGAGGGCCCTAGCCTGCTTCTCCCTTAGCCTCCATTTGCATTTGGAGCACTGTAGCCTTCTGGAAACTTCTGGGAAAAACATTCTGTCACTCAAAGTCTATTGTTACTAGTATCCACTTAGCAAATTAACTTTGAAGTTTCTCAACTGGGCAATGCCTTATCTCTCCCAGACACTTTCCCCACTGCTGCAGAAAGCAAGATGGAAAGAGGGAACTGGGGGCTGTCTGTCATAGAAGGATGGATTCCGGCAATTTTGTTTGGAGATGCCCTGGCTCCTGAATGTGGAAAAAGAGCTGACAGACAGACCCTTCCATTTTCTCAGTTAGATAGTTTTGGGTGTGAGATCTCTCTAGGAATCAATCCCAAGAAGAAGGTAGGAGTCGGGATCTCAACCATTTGCAGCCCATGAAGAAACAATCAGCACAACTCATCAGGATAATACCCACTGGCAAAGAGACCAAGAAAGTGCTCTAGACGTGGATAGGTTTGTAAAGAGCATGTCTTAGATGCGAATAAGATGGCCATTCTCTCATTTAATTAGTGTTTTCACTTACTAGAAAAGGAGTCCCAAAGCATTCAAGCATTGCCTCCTTTCCCTGTGGTTGAGACAACTTAGAATTATTAAGAGTCACATGAGTGCTAATTAAAAGAGCCATGGGTGCAGACCATGGGAAGTCTAAGACCTTCTTAAGGAGATGGGAACCCAGGTAGGAAGAGAGCAAGGTGTAGCTGCAGAGAAAGTTGCAGCTGTTAGGATATTAAAATAAATAAGCATTTTAAAAATGAGAACTTCATTTAGTCAAAGATTACTCATTTCAGCTCTACTCAAATCTCTCAGAATGTATGATGTTCAGAGAAAATGCCAAGAAGTATCAAAGAACAACACATACATTGATCTTCATGAGATGAGTGGTCCAGACAGAGGGTACCAGCTACCTTATAGTGAAGAGGCTCACCAATAGAGGAAAACACCTTCATGAAAAGAGGAATGTGTTCTCTCCATCCCCCTACAGTTCCTCCTATTCCCACTACAGTTCCTCCCCACCCCCTACAGTTCCTCCCCACCCCTCTACAGTTCCTCCTATCCCCACTAAAGTTTCTCCCCATCCCCCCATTGTTGCACCCCATCTTCTCATAGTTCCTTCTCATCTTCCTCCTTCCTAGTCATTCTGTACTGACTTGTTAAATTTTTCTAAGTTCTCAGTCTTGAAGACATTTCTTATTTGTTCTATGCCATCAGTTGAGCTGCTCTTCTTTTGTGGGTTATGAATTCAAATCATATGAGAAGCAAGAGCCTGTTTCTGAGGCATTTATGGAAGTCCTGGGTAGAATCTTGGTTGGCACAACTTGCTTGTGATGTGTATGTGTGTGTGTGTACATGTGTGTGTATTTGATGATACTATTTGCCTGTGATTCACGTGTGTACAGTGCACGTGTGTGTCTCTCTCTACTGGTAGCATTTGCCTGTGATTCCTGCTTGCTTGCTTGCATGTGTGCATGTGTGCATGCGTTTAGAGCATGGCCAGAGGTCAACTTCTTTTTTTGTTCCTCAGGAGCTAACCACTTAAATTTTTTTTGATACAAGGTCAGGCTGGCTACCCAGCAAGCCCCAGGGATTTTCTTATCTCTGCCTCCCTGGTGCTGGGATTACAAGTGCATTCAACTGTGTTTGTGGGTTCTGGAGATTGACCTCAACTCCTCCTGCTTTCACAGCATTTTACCAACCTAGCTATCCCCCACCAGCCCTTGCTGAAATTCTTATCAGTTCTTCTAACATCTTAGTCACTGCTCCCTTTAGCATATTCTCACCATTTCCAAAATAAGCCAAATACCAAAAATCCATGGGAATTTTCCAATGGGAAAAATTTCCAAAATCACCAAAGACTTAAATTACCATCTCATAATTGAGAAAGTCTACCAAATAGCAGAGAAATAAATCTCTCATCTTCCTGGGCTTGCCAATGGAAACACCGTCTGCCTCTAATGCGAAACTGTCACATGGCTATTCCCGTTTGAGCTCAGCCCCATAATTAGAAGCAGCCCTGCCTTGCCTTTGGTCTTGGGTGTTTTCATCATTGGGCTCCTAGAGCCAAGACATTCATTTTGCCAAGGAAAACGTTCCTTTGAAGCTTCCATCTTATCCAAACAGAGAATTGGAGTTGACTCTTGGCAGTTCCAAAGATGGTTCTGAGTTACTGTTAGAACAATACTTATGTAACAGCTAACCTTGTGCCTGTCCCCAGTTTGAATAAAGTAGCTATGTACATGAACCTGTTTTCTTATGCTTAACTGGTTGTGGTTGTTTGAATAGGAATGGCCCCCATAGGCTCATATATTTAAATGTGTGGTCATTAGGGAATGGCACTACTTGACAGGGATTAGGTGTGGTCTTGTTGGAGTAAGTGTGGCCTTGTTGGAGGAAATGTGTCACTGGAGGTGGGCTTTGGGGTTTCAAAAGCTCAAGCAAGGCCCAGTGTCTCTCTTTTCCTGATGCCTGGGGATCCAGATGTAGGACTCTCAGCTACTCTCCAGCACCATGTCTGCCTGCATGCTGCTATGCTCCCTGCCACAACAATAATGGACTCAGTCTCTGAAGCTGTAAGCGAGCCCCAATTAAATGCTTTCTTTTATAAGTGTTGCTGTGGTCATGGTGTCTCTTCACAGCAACAGAACCCTGACTAAGACACTGTTCAAGGCAATGCACCTGTTACAACTACAAAACCAGCTACGCTAACACTGAGAGCCACCCGCCCTGCTTCTTAGAATGTGTTCCGAAATCCTCCCCAGAAAAGTGTGTACAACAAAAGAGCAGAAAGATTGCAGAATGAAGGGAAAGGCTGCCTGCAGGGAATTTTATTTTCATTCTGCAAGAGATTCACGTTACAAAATTGGTAAAATTGTCGTTTGAGGATGATTTGGTACAGCTTTGAAGATGTGTGCTGTTAAAAAGCAAGGTATCTTTGTGCATTGTCTACATCCTGGTGAGTGGAGTGGATCATCATGAAGAAAACCACAATGAGAACATTCTGGAACTAGTCCTGACAATACCCCGTGTAGCATGAATCTTAGAAGGTCTTATTAATAAAATCAAACCCAGGCCAGGTATTGGGGTGAAATGCTGGACAGTCAGAGAGACAGAACAAGCCACAGCCACCTCACCTCGCTGGATCCTCAGCTGGTCTTGCTTCCTCAGAGTGGAAGCCTCTATGTCCTCATATCCGAATGACTCTCAGCTGAACTGCTGCTAGAAGCCTGAATGCTTAACCAGGCCAAATGCTTCTCCAGGCCAAAATGCTTTATATACCTTTCTGCTTTCTACCACCACTCCCTGGGATTGAAGGCTCGCTTTCTGGGATTAAAGGCGTGTGTCACCATGCCTGGCCGTTTCCAATGTGGCCTTGAACTCACAGAGATCCAGAGGGATTTCTGTCTCTGGAATGCTAGGATTAAAGGGGTATGCTACCACTGCCTATCCTCATGTTTAATATTGTGGCTGTTCTGTCTCTGACCCCAGATAAGTTTATTAAGGTACACAATATTTTGGGGAACACAATACCACCACAACCCTGACCTGAAAAAAATGGAGTGCTCGCTATCTATTGGCAGAGCAAGAGCTGGTAAGAGGGAAGAGGCTTTCCTGTGAGATTCTAGGTGCCATGACTTACTCACCTCTACATAGATCTTACATTCAGCTCCTTTGCTGCTCTAACTTTGGTTGCCAATTTCTCTCCTTGCTGCTTTAACAGCCCCCGAAGGGAAGCATTGCTATCTAAACCTTTCAGGGCACTCACTTTGGTGGGAAAAACAACTCTGTGACCCACAGACTCTTCATTAGACACAATCTTAAAGCCTGCCTCATAAATGAATGCCTATATGAACAGCCTACTGCCGGTGACAAGGCAGTTGCTACTCACAGCACAGCTGGAGCTGTTGGCTGCTCAGGGCCAGGTGACCCAAGAGGTAACATCAGGCACCAACACATATAAGCCAGATTAAAGAAAAGAGTTGAAGTTAAGATCTTGGGCTTAGATTGCCTGAAGTAGACTTCTTAGGTTCAAGTGCTGATTCACCAATTTCCTCTTAGATGACTTTAAATGACTTGACCTTTCTGGTGGTGCTACAGTTTCTCCTCTGTAAAACAGTAATAACGAAAATACCTAGCTCATTCAGTACCAGCAAAACTAAAACGAAATGTTATGAATAAAATAGGTAGTATGTGTTTGAAATTTCTACTTCATCTCAGATCCTCTTCATTAAAAAAGTTTTACTATAAATAATTTTATTATATATGCAAAAGCATAGATAATTAGCATAATAAGCACACGTATATCTAAATGGTATAACAAATTCCTTAGCTTCCTCAATGATTAACACATGGTATTGCTTTCATTTTGTTTTGTTTTCAGTTCTTTGTTTACTTGTTTTTATTCTGAAAGGAACCTCACTCTGGAGTCCAGACTGGCTTCAAACTTGCCTCAATCTTCCTGCCTCCCATATGTACAGTCTGGTCATTCTTACTTTATCCATGGACCCACCGACCCTATCCACATCTCTGATTAATTTTTAAGATTGTGTGTGTGTGTGTGTGTGTGTGTGTGTGGTTTTGGTATGTGCACATATGAATTAATAAGAGGCATCAATCCCCTGGAATTGGTGTTATAGTTGGTTGTGAGATGTCTACTGTGGGTGCTGGAAAATAAAGTCGAATCCTCTGTAAGAATAGTGTGTGCTCTTAACCCCTTATCTAATTATTTCAAGGAAATTATTAATTTTTTAACATTTCACTGTGCATTTAAAAATAAGTCTTTAAAATAGCTGCAAGATCACCTGTTTTCCCTAAAATATAAAAGTACTAATATTAAACAGCAGTCATTGTCCTCTCTTTCTCTCCCTCCTTCCTCAAAAAACAAATGAAAAAAGTCTACATGTTGTGATTGTTAATGTTTCCTTAACTCTGTTTGAATGTGTAGGCATCTTCTTCAATTCTTTTTATCTACCCCTAGAAAGTTTTTTTTAATCATGAAATTGAATCATTTGTTGGCCAGTTTCTGATGGTTTGTATTTTATTTATATGATATAATTTAATATGTTCTTCTATACCCTGTGGTTCTTATAGATTGGTAATCAGGTCTCATGTTCAATAACCTGAGGAGACTGCTTCATTTCATGTCTATGTCAGGACTATAGAGTTTGCTTGCTGTATCAGTTTCTTGCATGCATGGTGGTAACATCAACAGCCATTGCCAAATAAAATATATGATATCCAATTACATTTGGAATTCAGATCAACAATGAATGACTGCTTAATATAATAAGAATATCCCAAATGTTTTATGGGACATACTTATACTACATAATTATTTACTGCTTATCTGAAATTTATATTTAACTAGAAATCCTCATGTCTTTATTTGCTGAACTTCATTCTGGTAAAGATTGCAAAGTGTTGTTTTAATTTGATTATTCCTTTATTCATTGCCTATATAATGTTAATAAAAAGAAATTCCCTCACTTATTTTCTGTAATAAAGATGATTTAAAGGATACAGAATTCAAACTCGGTTTAATGATCAGTTTTTAAAATAGTGGGAGAGTTCCTTCAGTGACCTATAGAAACAACATCATAAACTCATCACAGGGATATATTTGTTGTGAATGTTATCCTTTTTCATCCTATAATTATCCCATCTCTGATCAGTAGGCATCTGGCTCCAAAGTCCCTTCCTCATGACACTTCATCCTGTTGATATTTACTGTGTCCTGGTGTGACAATTCCCAATTTTGCCTTGTATGCTTCCTTCTCTGTCTGAAATCAAAAATGTCTTCAGGAAACACTATTTAGGTGCTTCACATCACTGTTTTCAAAACATCCAGGAAGGCAACATAAGGAAGGAATGATTGCTTAGCTCAGTTTCAGATAGCTTAGTTCTTTGTCACTGGGCCACATATACTTAGGAGGAACAGTCTAGCAACAGGACTACAAGAAAGAGATGCTTCATCATAGTGGGGGAGGCAGAGAAAAGTGACATCAGGAAGGATCCAGGATGAGGACTATGCCAAAGAACCACTCACTCCTAGAGACCTACTTTCTCCAAACAGGACCCACCTCCTACCTCTCACTGCCTCACAATAATGCTATCATGTTATGAATCCATTTAATCCATTGATTAGGTCAGAGCTCTCACAACCTAACTGCCTCTGTGTGTACCTTCTCTGACATTCCTAGAGATGCACCTTACTATTTTCCAGTCAAGCTAGCAATCAAAATTAGCCACCATACTCCTAGATCCTGCTTTTGGGAGTTAATGGTACTGGTATGATTTATAGTTCATTGCTTTGTCTTTCCTATGAAATGACTTAAACAAATACAGATATATTTTTCTTCCATTGATTTGTCAAGGCTCAGAGTACTCCTCAAACTGACTCCAGACAGAAACATACCCTGCCTAATAGTAACATGGCCACACTGATTGGTTCCAGTGAGCTTCATTCTGTCTGCTTTCTTCTCCTTTGTGAATGTTAGTACCTGAGTATCACATGATTACAAATCCCTCTGATACCTAGCTGACAGCAAGGAAATGTTCATAAAAGCTTCTTTAAAACCCACAGTACAGAACACACTGGGCTGCTCCCTGCCTCAGGGCATCTCACTCCAATCTCTCTTTAGAGTGCTTCCTTTGCTTACTTCATTAAATAAACTTCTGCTTAAACTGTCCATGTACGTTGATCAAATTCTTTCTTTAACAAGACAAGAACTTGGAGACTCCCAAAATGCTTCAATTTGTATTTGCCTCCATTGTTTACATAAAAATTGCTAAGATTTCCTAGAAAACAAGACCAGATAACCCTTATACACTCAAAACATATTCTATACAGCCACAGCATCAATGAAAATTAGTTGGATTGGATGCAAATCTATGTCTCTTAGCTCTGCATAAGAATCAAAATTACCTACATGGTTTTTTCCAGCTTTTGTAAAATACAATTTGCCAAGTTCTATCCATGAGTTATTGACTCTCCAAAAGTGATCACCAAGACCTAAATTAAATTAAAAAGCATGTTTCTATGATACAGGAATATGTGAGCCACTGACAAAAAGGCACAGCCACCCTGCGTAAGCACAGCTTCCCTGGGAACCTGCATACACTGAGCACATATTCGCACACACAGAGGTTTTCCCTAAGACTTTCTCCTTATCTGTTTGAGAAGGTACAATTCTGCTGGCAAAACCAGAAGGAAAACTTAGCTAGTTGTTTTATCTTTCCTGGTGGTTTTCTTCAGAGAAAACATAAGAACAGTGGAGAGTGGGCTTTCCCCCTTAGAAGAGAACTGGTTGCATATCAGAGTTAAATTACCCTTACAATGTTACAGTTATCACCATGAAGGAGAAAACCAGCTTGGTTATCTTCTAGCCTAGTGCTTCTCAACCTGTGAGTCACAATCCCTTTGGGGTCAAACAACCATTTTAAAAAAAAAAAAGATATCATTATGATTCATGACAGTAGCAAAATCACAGTTTTGAAGTAGCAATGAAAATAATTTTACGGTTGGGGGTCACCACAATATGAGGAACTGTATTAAAGGGTCACAGCATTGAAAAGTATGGTGATATTTTATTTGTACTAAAATGTGATTTGTATGTTAATAAATAAAGTTGCCTGGGGGTCAGAGCTATTAACAAGCCATAGCGAAAGCCAGGGCGGTGGTGGTGCACGCCTTTAATCCCAGCACTTGGTAGGCAGAGCTAGGTAGATCTCTGTGTGTTCAAGGATACAGCCAGCATTGGAGACACACGTCTTTAATCTCAATACCAACCATAGAAGACCTGGAGGTCTGTACAGACAGGCAGTGACGAGGCAGTCATGTGGTTGGGTTTACAACCAATGAGAAGGCAGAACAGAAAGTCTCTAAAGACAAACACACAGAAAGTAGGTCTCTTGGCTGAAGAGGCTAGCTGCAGCAGTGACGGGTAAGGCTCTTAGCTCTGACCTCTTGGGCTTTCATCTTTGCACTGGCTCTGTGTTTCTTATTTAATAAGATGGTTACTTCTACAGAGAAAGTTAAGAACTGCTACTCTAGCCCAGAGCTCTGTCTACCATTAACAAAGCAGCTACTTCCTTTTTCTAATCCTAGGGTACTAATAGTAAGGTCCTTCCAGTCCATCCAAGGGCTCCTTCTCAACCTCAGGTAGGATTCTTTGTGGGCCAAAGGCAATTCACAGGAGTGCTCAGTCTGGCAGGGACTTGTGCCCAGGACCATCCTGTGTTGAAACAAAGCAGCCTTAGCTGCTCTTGAATTCCAGGATTGTGCACTGGACATGGCATAAATAAAGCCAAGCTGGAGTCCTTGACATCTAGTCTCAAGCAATTGGCCTAATAACATCTTTATGAAACTCTGAAATATAAAAATTGATCTCACTGTGCTTGTTGAATTTAAGGACAATGGCTATTTTCTTTCTCAGACAAGTTGTCTTAGAAGTCACACCCAGCATGAACTGAGCAAGGTAGGGACTAAGAAAGGATTATCTCCTCTTCTCAAGTAACTTTAAATGAGCTCTCTTGCTTGATTCTTCTTGATTTTCTAACAGTGAAAAGAGGCAATGGGTGGATAGAAAGGCTGGAGGTAGGGTTCCCCTGAGATAGCAGCACAATTGGCTTTCTCTGAGTCTGCCTTTTCACTCTTATCCCCAGGGCCAATGGGCCAGAGATAGTTTAATTGGTGTCCTAGTGGACAGGGATGGCAATGGACTCCATAGAAATGAGGCTTAGGGTTGGTTTATTGTGCTCCACATACTTCTAGACATTCCCTGTGCTTTTCCTCACAGTTCAAGTCAGAGGCAAAGACTGGAAGAGATCCCCTTGGCACAACTGACTAGTACAAGGGAGGTGGGTCACCATAGTAATAGCATGCAAAAAAATAAACCCAGAAGATCTCTTTGAATTGCAAGCAGCACACATGCACACACACACACACACACACACACACACACACACAGAGAGAGAGAGAGAGAGAGAGAGAGAGAGAGAGAGAGACAGACAGACAGACAGACAGACAGAGACAGAGAGACAGAGACAGGGACAGGGACAGGGACAGAACCTATATCAATGTTCTGTTCTCTCTAGGGCTCCCTATAGCCTGTCTGGCTTTTTCCCTGTGAAGTAGAGCAAAATCTGTTCAGGACACAAAAGCAAGGATGTGAGGGAGTGAGCAGACATACTGATGAGCATAAATATGACTGGCCTAAGAAAGGGCTAGGAGGCTATTAAGTCAGAGTCCTATGCTAATGCTAATCATAAACCTTCTGGACCAGGCATAGTGGCATATGCTTTTAATTCCAGCACTCAGGAGGCAGAGGCAGGCAGTTCTCTGTGAGTTCAAGGCCAGACTGGTCTACATAGTGAATTCCAGGACAGTCAGAGCTACATAGTAAGACCCTGTCTCAAAACAAAAACAAACAAACAAGAAAACAAACAAAAAACGCTTCTGGGTCTTTCCCTCACTAGGATACAAACTAAACTATGATGAGATGGGAGTTGGCCAGTTGCTCACTGTGTCTCCTTTAGAAGAGACATCAGTGGTAGAAAGGCCTCTCCCTGAGGCTTTCTGAGAAATCACTGCTTCCATCAGATTTAGATTAAAAGAGAAAACATGGTAGAAATGAAGATTCTTCTAAAGCTAAAATAACTATAAAACTAAAATAGTTTTCTTAGTTATTGGTAATATATTCTAGACTCTTTAAAAGTTGTAAGCTGGTAAACACTGGCTCATTGGATGGGTCTAAGGATGAAGAATGACCACTCACTGAACCCCCAGTGTGGACCATCACAATGGATGCATAGTACAGTTGAACTGTCCCAAAGGGCACATTCAAGTTCATATTGGCACCTCTAGATGTGACCTTAATTAAAAACAGGGTCTTTATGAATGTGATCAGGTTACGATGAGATCCTGGTGCATTAGAGTACCCTTAGATCTGATGACTGGTATCCTAGCAGGAAGGCATATGAACATACCATATAAAAGAAAAACAGGTGTGTGACTGCTGTGGATATCCCTCTGTATGCTGTGAATGTGTTGCTCTGATTGGTTAATAAATAAAGTGCTAATTGGCCAGTAGCCAGGCAGGAAGTATAGGCAGGACAAAGAGAGAGGAGAATGCTGGGAACAGGAAGGCTGAGTCAGGGGTCACGAGCCAGACACAGAGGAAGCAAGATGTAAAGATACTGGTAAGCCACGAGCCATGTGGCAAGGTATAGAATTATACAAATGGGTTAATTTAAGATGTAAGATCTAGTTAGCAAGAAGCCTGAGCCATTATGTCATACAGTTTTAATTAATATAAGCCTCTATGTGTTCATTTGGGTCTGAGTGGCTGCGGGCCCAGGCAGGACTGGAGAAAACTCCAGCTACATGTGACTATAAGAGGTTACTGCGAAGAAACATCTACACTGTGGCCACCATCAGACACTATAAAAGTCAAGCAAGATTCTTCCTAGAGTTTTCTGAGGAACCATATTCCTGGATTGCGGCTTCCAGAACTCCTAGAGAATAAACTTCTGTTCCTTTAATCCACCAAGTGTGTCATCTGCTGTGGAGCCCTAGCATGCCAAAATACAGGAGAAAGAACTCCCTGTTCTAGAGAGACTCTTACAACCACAGCCAACCACAGGCAGCTGCAGCCCTATATTAGAGGAGGTCTTTGCTGAGGGTTTGCGCATACACATCTTCCTAGTTTCATTTGTGCACAGCATCATCATGAACAAGCAGGATGCACAGCTAGGAGGAGAAGTGGGGAGGGTGACCGTCACAGCAGCTCCTATTAAGAGATCCTATCCCAGATGGGCTCCTGCAGAAAGTTGAGGTTAGTTTACACGTGAGTTCCTGTCTTAGTCATTGTTCTAGTGCTGTGAAGAGACACAATGACCAAGACAACTCTTACAAAAGAAAACATTTAACTGGGGGCTTGCTTACAGTTTCAGAGGCTTAGATAATTATCATCATGGCAAGGAGCATGATAGCAAACAGATGTAAAGTAGCTGAAAGCTACACCCTGATCCAGGGAGACAGAGGGAGAGGAAGAGAGGGAAAGAGGAGAGAGAGAGAGAGAGAGAGAGAGAGAGAGAGAGAGAGGGAGAGAGAGAGAGAGAGAGATTAGGCCTGGCTTGCACTCTTGAAGCCTCAAAGCCCATACCCAATGACACAAATCCTCTGCCACACCTACTGCAACAAGGCCACATCTCCCAATCCTTCTCAAATAGTGCCACTCCTTGATGACTAAGCATTCAAATATATGAGCCTATTGGAACCATTTTTATTCAAATCATTGCATTTCACTCCCTGACCCCCATGGCTTGTACTCATATCATAATGTAAAAATGTATTCAGTCCAACTTCAAGTCTCCATAGTCTATCACAGTCTCAACACTTTTTAAAAGTCCAAAGTCTTTTCTGAGACTGAAGGCAATCTCTTAACTGTAATCTCCTATAAAATCAAAATACAAAAAGCAGATCACATACTTCTAACATACATTGCCATTTGAAAAGGGAGGAAAAGGAGCATAGTGAGGAAATACTGGACCAAAGCAAATCCAAAACCTAGCAAAGCAAACTCCACACTCTGCATCTCCATGTCCAATGTCAAAGTGCTCTTTAGATCTCCAACTCCTTTCAGATTTGTTGACTGCAACATACTACTCTTTCTGGGCTGATTCCACGCTCAGTCTTCAGCTTTCCTTGGCAGATATCCCACAATTCTGTCATTACTAATATCTTGGTCTCCAACACAGTCCAGGCTTCATCTTCACCTTCATGAAATGGGCTCTCTGAGTCTCCATGCAGGGACATCCCTGACACACACCTGATTTCAGCAGCTTTCCTAAGCCATGAAAGGAGATTCCACAATCCATTTCTAGTATCCTTGACTCTAAAGTCAGAGCCACATGGCCAAAGCTGCCAAGTTCTGCTATATGATGTTCCCTTTGTTTTTCCTTTGACAAAGAAAAACTACATGTGTGCTTGCTTCTAGGTCATAAGCCAGACTAAGGTACCAGAGTTATCAAGTAGAATCCATGACTTTAGAAGCTTAGTTCAATCCAACATAATTAGTTAAGCCAACCCCATCACAGATGGTACACACTAACACCGTAAGAGGCAAGATTTTCCAGGATAGTGCAGGGAAAACAGTGGTAAAGCAACCTGAGTCCAGCCTCAAGGTCACCATCTTCTCCTAGACTGAGATACATGATTCAGATTGCCAGAGGTAAATACCAGCAAGCTCTTTTAAAAAAAAAAGTGTCCAAAGTAGAAACACCCTGTGCCCTTAGGACAAGGACATAAGTGTCCAGAGACATCTAAGAGGGGTGGCCTTTCTATGTACAATGCATGGACTGGAAGCAACAGACTTTGTTTCCCCTGGCTCTGCCTGGTCAATTGTTGATTTTAGTCAAAGCATTTCGTCCTCCAGGCCTCACTTTTCTCATTTGAAACCAAGGACAATTACATTACTGTTGAAAGAGTTTCAGAACCTGTGGGTAGGAAGAAAATGTCATTTGATGCCAGCACTGGGGTTCTGAAGTTGTTTTCTAACAATCACTGTACCAGCTGAGCATGAAAACCAGAGCTAGGGATTTAATAACCAAAAAACATGGACATTCTGAGAGTACCTTTGGTGGTGACCAAAACCATGGTGACCTGTCTCATTCAATGTTCTGTTATGAAAACCAAACTATATCAATATGCAATACCTCTTGTGTCTTTAGAAGAACCTTACCCTACCTGACTGAAGCCTAGGGACAGAATAGTGGCAGTGACAGTGATTGTCTTGTAAGTATCAGTGTTCCTTGCTGAATACACTACTTATGGCTTCTCATTTAGTTGTTACTCTATGACGTCTCCTTTCTGGATCTATTTTCTGGTTGAGGGCATTAAAGAAGTTAGAATTTGAGGAGCTCCTGAGACCACAGTGGAATGAGCCCCAAAGTTGGGGATCAACCATCTATGCCAGAGAGTTTTATGTCAACTTGATACAAACTAAAATCATCTGAGAGGAGGGAACCTCACTTGAGAAAATGCCTCCATAAAACCGGGCTGTGGGCAAGCCTGTAGGGCATCTTCTTAATTAGTGATTGATGGGGGTGGACCCAGCCCACTGTGGGTGGTGCCATCCCTGGGCTTGTGGTCCTAGGTTCTACAAAAAAGCAGGCAGACTCCCATATGCAGAGGGTCTAGTCCAGTCCCATTCAAATTCCACAGCTGTGGGTCTAAAGTTCATGAGTTCCTTTGAGCTTGGTTCAGTTGTCTCTGTAGATTTCCCCATCATGATCTTGACCCTCCTTGCTCACATAATCCCTCTTCCCTCCCTTTGACTAGACTCCTGGAGCTCGACCTAGTGCTTGGTTATGGATATCTGCATCTGCTTCCATCAGGTGCTGGGTCTGTTTGAGGGGCCCCTGGCAGTGTGATCAGGATCTATCCCTGGTGCACGAGCCGGCTTTCTGGATCCCATTAACTATGGTTGGACACCTTGCTCAACCCTGATAAGCCCCAGGAGGCGCTTGGTCCTGTCTCAACTGAATGTACCAAGCTTAGCTGTCCCCCCATGGGAGAACATACCCTGTTGAAGGAGAAGATGAGGGGTGGCAGGGGAGAGAAGTGGGGGAGAGCAGGAAGAGAGATGAGAGGGGGATCTGTGGTTGGTATGTAAAACAAATAAAAAAAA
>CABHPP010139911.1:3119-15250 GCA_902168425.1 Peromyscus attwateri | reverse complement strand
AAAGAAAGAAAGAAAGAAAGAAAGAAAGAAAGAAAGAAAGAAAGAAAGAAAGAAAGAAAGCAGGCTGAGCAAGCCATGAGGAGGAAACCAGTAAGCAGCACCCCTGCATGGCCTCTGCATCAGCCCCTGCTTCCAGGTTCCTGACCCATTTGAGTTCCTGTCCTGACTTCCTTCAATGACGAACAGCAATGTGGAAGTGTAAGCCAAATAAACCTTTCCTCCCCAAGTTGCTTTTTGGTCATGGTGTTTCATCATAGCAATAGTAACCCTAACTAAGACACCATCATAAGACCCTTGCTTCAAACACCACAGTGTGAAGGAAGCACTCTTTTTAGTACATGACAACCTGGACAGTGGCAGCTTACTATATACATGACTGTGCTGATTGTTAACATTAGCTGTTAAGCATAATTATTACACTAGAAGAAGTGAGGGTCTGTTTGACTGTATAGCTCCTCTGAAGCACACTGGTGGCTCATGGGCCCTGGGAGAGGAAGGCATAAAAAGTGCAAAGCAATGTGTCACACTTTTGAATCAGAGCCCTCATCAGTCCACAGAGAATGGAAGACAGAGCTGTATTTAAACAAGGCTGAGGGGTAGGAACACACCCTGAAGGAGACTGAGCAGCAAAGGAACCTAAGATATCTATAATGTCCCAAAGGAGATATCTTGCCTTAGCCTCTGGATGAGCAAAAGCCTAGATAAGTGAATCGAGATGAATGGTTCCAGAACCCACCTTAGACAAGAACAGAGATCCTAGCATTTACCATCCCAGGCCCTCAGCACCAGAAGCAAACCTTCTGATGCTGGGCTCCACAGAGAAACCGAGTGAGCTGGTAAGTTGTTTCCAGGATTGATTGCCAACTTTCATTGCAGAAGAGAAACATAAAGGCCCAATCCTTCCCCAGTGAAGATGCTAAGAAAAAGGAAGTGCCAAGGTTTAAGGACATTGACTCCTGGAAAGTGGAGTCAGGGAAGACTGTAGCTGGAAGCAGCTTAGCAGAGGCGAATTGTGCTTGACTTGAACTTAAAACATCTTGGTCCCAGTCTACTTGATGCTACTTACTGGGCATGATAGGCAAACCACTTAACCTTTCCAAGCATCCTTACTTTTCTTGTCTCAGAAATGGCTTTTTAAAAATAGCAGATACTGTGATTCAACATTTATTATGTGACTTCTCTCTGCACCAGACTTAGAATGGAAAGATCCAGGTATGAACTTTTTTTATTATTTTTGTTGCTGTTTTGAGACAGGGGTTTCACTATGTAACCTTAGCTGAACTGAAATTAGCTATATAAACTAGGCTGGCCTCAAATTTGTGTGCAATCCTTTGCCTCTCAAGTACTGGGATTATAGTCCTGCACCACCACATTCAGCCAGTTATAAACTGGATGAACATCAAAGCCCAGGTTGGAAAGGTAAATCCTTAGTGAGGCAAGCTTGAGAAGGTCCTAAAGTGCTTTCAGCCCTGAACACCTGTGCATAAAGGAAGACACCTTCCAGACTGCAAGAGGAACATGAGCAGAAGTTGAGGAGACAGGTGACCTTAGACTTTTTCAGGGACAGAGGGTTGGGGGAAGGGCTATGAGAAATGCAACAGGCCCTGAGGGTAGACCAAAATTATGAAAGGCATTAAAAGATGGCCTTCATCTCTCTAATACTATGGTTATGGAGTGTTATTTTTATTCAAGGGAAGAATAAAGAAAAGAATGTTTGCTACTCACCCAAACATCAGGACATTCTGTCCCTCTGTGATTGTGCTTCATGAAAATGCTTTCCAGCAAAAAAGAGAAAGAATGATTAAGGGGAAAAATAACTAGAGCCACATTCATTTCAGCTCCTCTGAAAGCACAGCAGGAGGAAAGTGGCTATGTTTGCCAAATTCCAGAAAAAGACACAATTGACAGGAGGCAGGGAGGGGAGGGTGAGGCAGCAGAGGGCATGAAGAGGAGGAGGGGTCCCTCTTGTTTTATTCTCCCCAGAAGATACAGTAAATAATGAAGAGGTGTGGTTCATGGAGGGGGAAATTACTCAACAAGGCCCTTTGGCCGGGGGGGGACACGACGACACGACACCCATGCTCCTTTATTCTTGTTCTCTCATTCAACTCCCAGTTTACATAGGAGCTCCCTGGAGTTGACGCTCCCCTCTGCTGTTATAAGTCGTAATTGACTGGAGCTGATCATTTCAAAATAATGGGTTGAAGTTCTTACATTGTCATGATTAACACGAAGTAATAATTATTAGCCTCACTGACAGCTACAGGGGAGAAGGAAGGCCACCAGGATTCCCGGCTTTTCTGTAGCCAGAAAAAAAAATCTCAGTTGGGCCACTAGATGGCGTGATGTCTGGGAGACCACTGAGGTTCTCGGCATCTTCTTTGGTCCAGGGTGTCCACTATCCCCTCAAGAGCTAGAGCTAGGCCTCAGTCATCCCAGGACTTCGTGCCACAAGGCTGAAACAGGAATTCGAAACAGAGGGACAGACTGCTCAGAAGGAGTTTGGGAAGAGGAGAGAAGGTATGTGTTACTGGATGGCCCCACATTCAGGTCCCTTCAAACACGGAGCAGTACTGTCAGCAGAATGGATCGAAGGAGCCGCAGCCTCCTATGACTCAGGAAGATTCATAGCAGTGGTGCCTGGTGCAGGAGTGTTTATCAAATGCAAGAGGAGAGAGAAATCACACGACTAGAGAGGATTTCGATGCAAGACCCTATTTTTCAGCTCTGCCCTTATTTACTCTCTTTTCCATATCTTAGGCACCAAGCTTTCTCAGACACCACAGGAAGATGTTCTGAGTGTTTGGTATACTTTCTCTGTTCTCCATGAAAAGGCTAAGGTCACGACCAAGTAGGAGCACGGAGTCACAGTCCTGGATTTTAGGGACAGTGTCGGGAGAAAAGACACTTGTGCAAGGTCACACAGACAATGGCAAAGTCAAGAATCACATCCTAGCCTCCCAGTTCTCAGTCTAGGGTCGCTGAACTTTTTTTTTTCAGTTCACTCTTTGCCTTCCAACTTGTGTTGATTTTTGAGCCAATAAACAGAGCTACCACAACAAGGGAAGAAAAAGGAGGAAAGCTACATGTGAAGAATGGAAACAGAATTGCCTTTCCCCATCTGTCTTTCCACCTCTCTAGCACTCAGAATCTCCTACAAGAGACCATTTCACAGAAGGAATAGTGCTGAGCTTGATATTTAACGGGCAAAAAGGGGAGGCTTAAGACTGAACTTTTCTAGGTACCCATAAAACTGAAAATGTGGCAACAAGGTAGCATAGCAATTAACTATTTTACACTGTTGGTAATGATGTGCTTGATTCTCTCTTGCCAAGAACTTGTGCCACTTCTGGATTTTTTTTTTTTTCAATCTCTAGTAATTCACACCCTGTCCTAAATTTACAGCCTGAAGTCAGACTCTGTGCTTTGCACCTGGGTGTCAGGGTATTGATTTATTTAAGCAGAGTATTTATTTATTTTCTCATGGGGTGAGGGACTTTACTCTCTGCCAGCCTCCTCGGGGCCAGCACCCACACACACCTCCAAGCCCTGCTCAGCCCCCACCTGTCTGGCTGCCTAGTGATCAGATTCCTCCCCAGCTGTATCTCTGCACTGCCTCACGGCAGACTGGAAACAGATTCCTGGAGCAGAGTGGAGCCACTCCAACCAGGTCCTGCTGTCTGTCATTCTACTCACACTCAGGGCTCTGGTCCCAGGGAGGGCCTAGCACTGGGTGAGTACTTCAGATATCAGCCAGGAAGGAGGAGCTGGGAGCTAAGAGAGGGGGAGTTGAATGGTCTGTCCCAGAAGAGCTTGCGGTCAGAAGCAGAGGAAATTCTTCTATAGTTACTGTCTTTCTTTCTCCCCTAATTAGGAGGAGTGAGAGCTCAGTTCTTCTGGGGTTTGTAGGGCAGGGATGTAATCAAGGTGAAGTCAGGCTTAGCATTTTGCTCACTGGGCTCCCTGTGGATTCCCACAAAGACAAGCTAGCACACTCACTCTAAGGGGTGGGGGTGCCACACATTGTACCCCAATTATCCCATTATTTTGAAAGGCCATGAATGTGGTCTTGTGTGGTGCAAAGGTGACTTAAGCTACTGGAGATCTGCATGTGTTTGCAACTTCTCTGCCAGGGACAAACAACCCTCCTTGTTAAACACTCACACCCTGTAAGATCTGGGTGAATTGACCTCATTAGTATGATTGTTTATAATAATCACGATAACAATTATCACATGTTCTTTATTGTGATAAGATGACAGTCCTCACCCTCAGTAGAAAAGCAGCTCTGAGGCTTTGTTGGACCCAGGATGAATCTGCTAGAGCCCTCCTGTGGCAGGGCTCTGGATTTCTGCTAGTTGAAGGTTAAGAGATCATGAGGTCCAGGACTTCCCACTTCCTGAACCTGGAATAACTCCTTCATTTGCATCACAATTTCTTACCTAACTGTGAGCAAAGAAGAAAAAAAGATGAATGTCAGACACCTGGTTCCACATATAACTATTCCATGCTACTTATTAACCATGGGGTATTGCTTAATTTTTTTTTTTTTTCCTGAGACAAGGTCTCACATAACCCAGGCTGGCCTCAAACTCACTACATAATGAGTATAACCTTGATTTTCTCATCTTCCTGCCTCCACTCCTGAAGTGCTAGGATTATAGATGTGCACTGATATGCTGGTTTATGCAGTCCTGGAGATTGAAAGCAGGGCTTCGTGTGTGCTAGATATGAACTCTTGCCAACTAAACTACACCTTTTGGCTGCCTGCTATCTGTTCTGCATTTGTAAGGTGGGGTGGAAAGACTCGGCCTTGGGATTAGAGTTGTAAGACTCTAAACAATAGAATGGTACTGAGTGGACAATGCAGTACCATGCTGTACTGTAACAATGACAACTGAAAGGATTATATCCTGTTAAATGAAGAAGCAAAAAAATGACCACTCCCTCTAGGATCTAAGTTTCCTGTCTCAAAGAAATCTGCTTCGTTGGCTTTGTCCTATCTAGCTTTCCCCTACCCCAGAGGTTCCTGAGGGGCCTACCCATGAGAGCCCTGGATCACAGCTCCCACTGACTGGTGAGAACAGCTGCCACCTAGCATGGGCTAGGCACCCAAGGACAATGACCCCATAATATCCCAGCTGCTGAGGAAGCTGAGCAGGGAAGCACTCCAAAGGTGCAACTCAGTAATTGTCAGTCATGAGGGTCAGGCCTCTGCCTCTTATGCAATCAAAACGTGTTTGCCGAGGGGCAGGGTCTGTACTGACTGGCCACAGGGACTATTACAGCACAGACACACTTCTTGATCCCACAAGGCAAGGTGACTAGTGGGACTCTCTTTGCTTGGTTACAGTTCACCAGGAAGAATACTAGAGAAGGAGGAAACTAAAGCACCAGGGGTGGAATAAGGAAGACAGTGTAGGCAAGCATATGTCAAGGGACATTTTGAGTGAGCCAAGCTGGTTTCTACAGAAAACCAAGCAAGAGAATGAAGTACATTGTAGCAGATGGGAAGCGTTTGCCTCTAGAATTTCAGATTTTAAGACACCACCATGCATTCATGTAACACTTGCCAGTGTGAGAAGTCCATTGACAGTCAGAACTTGGTTGTTTCTTCTGAATTCCTGCAAGACACACAGGGAAGGAATATTTCTACTTTACAAATGAGGAAATGAAACAGGCACCAAGAGAGCTATCCTGGGAATATCCGACTGAATGAACAGTTTCTATAGGGGGAAATCTTTTCAGAAAACAAAAACCAGAGCACAGGATCCTTCTCAGACTCTGTGCCAGACACACAGCACCCAAGTCCTAAGTCTTGGCCCTCACCTTCTATGGTCAAAGACCAGGAGGTAGTCCATCCTCCATTCTGCAGCCTCTGACCTGGCATGTAGTCCCAGGGTCCTGTTGGGAGGCTCTAACTGAAGTTGCCCAGGTGTACAGAGAATGCTCTGCTTTCAGAGCTGCACTTAGATGAATGGGGGAAAACGAGGGAAGGAGGTTGGGAAAGAGGATGAAATATACAGGGACATGAGCTGTGCTCATGGAAGGTTTAGGGAAAAAAGGAGAGAGAAAGCCCACTGTGTTTGATTTGGAGCTTTAACAAGCTTGTCTCTGTTTCAAGTGCACAGGAAAGTGAGATTTGCAAAGGGAGGAGAGGAGTGGGGCAGGGAGAAGTCTTTATGAATGGTGCTGAGAATCCAGAGCAGGTGCCCGGCTCCTATGTTGCCCCTAGCCCTGGGCCCCATTGCCCAGGCAGAGGCCTTCCACTAGAGTGGCCCAGCAGCCTCTCACTTCCATTCATGGGACTTGGCCTCTCAGATGGATGCCTTTGTTGCCAACAGTATGCATGTGAGGGGGGTGGATGCTGCTACTTCTGCTATGGCTGCCTGACAATGTCTGCAGGGTGAAAGTAAAGCACAGCTTCCTGACATGAAAGGCCCACCCACAGGGATGCCATATTACTGCTGGCTTGGGATCTGAGCAGGAGAAAAATGACACCCATCTCAGGGCAGAGATAGGTCAAATGGGAAGTGCCATGTCAGGTTCAGTTCAGAGAGACAGAAGCAAGACTGAAGACAATTGATGTGCTGCCCAAAGATGGCCATCGACACCATCATGCAAGAGCCCACTCATCTTCTCCAAGGTCCACACATAGTTCCTAATCCCAGTCTCCATCCCACTTCAGGCCCCTTGATATATACACACACACACACACACACACACACACACACACACACACACACTCCAGGCAGCAATCCCATGCTAAACATTGACACTTGCCACCCCTATCTTGCAAAGGAGCAGACTTAATGTAGAAAGCCTGCCAAAGTGTGGCTGGCTTCCAGGACCAAAAATACCTCCTATGATCTAAGGGGGCTACCAAATTGGCATCTGTTTGTGGGGCTGAAGCTGCTGCTGTGACAGAGAGGACTCGCTTGGGGATGGGCTAGCTGCCTATTTTGGAACCATTCTTCCCCAGCATACAGGCTTCCTTGCTAGTGCCTTTCATAGGAATGCTGGTCCCTCCCTGGAACACAGCTTCCTGTTCTCTCTTACATCTCTCATCATCTCATCTATGCTAGTCATATGGTGACAGGGAAAGAAACCTGGGAAGAAGAACAGCAATGTAGCCAGGATAAGGCTTCAGGATCACTGTGTGGAGTAGTTGGATAAGAACCCCTTGGAACTTGCAACAATTTCCAAAGAACATCTTTTATTAAATACCTGCCACTTGCCTAAAACTGCATTGGGCTATAACTGTCCCTCTGGATAGAAATAAGGGAACTAGCCAGTCCCCTCAAGGTCTATTGTGGTGATATATTGTGTACCCTAATAAAATTTGCCTGAAGACCAGAGGACAGAGCCAGCCACTAGATTAAACATAGAGGCCAGGCAGTGGTGGCACACACCTTTAATCCTAGCACTTGGGAGGCAGAGATCTGTCTGGATCTCTGTGAGTTCAAAGCCTCCCTGGACTACATGAGATTGATTCAGTCTAGGAGAGAAACAGAGCCAAGCAGTGGTGGCACACACCTTTAATCTCAGTACTTGAGAGCTCATGCCTTTGCTACCAGTATTTGGGAAGCACACACACCATTAATCCTGGTACTAGGATGGAAGTGATATGGCTTGGCAGAGAATGGTATATAAGGTGTAAGGAGACAGGAACTAAAGCCCTTTTCGACTGGACTTCTTTTGGCTGAGGACTCAGAAACATTCAGTAGAGGATTCGTGGAGTTAACGAGGTGAGAAGTAGCTGTGGCTTGTTCCTTTGTCTCTCTGATCTTTCATCATTCATCCCAATATCTAGCTCCAGGTTTTTTATTATAGGACCATTTAGGATTCATGCAATAGTCTATGATTTGACATCAGCTGGGCAGGATGACAAGGAAACACTAGAAGGCCAGACAGATACAAGAAAATGAGTCCTCAGAAAGGCAGTAAACAGAACATGGGGGTGTGTAGTCTGTTCATTATTGATGTACTGAAAAATGGAATACTACTCAGCCATTAAAAAGACTGGAAGCCTCTTACTTGTGGGAGTCCATGTGTTCAGAGCACTTATGTCAAATGAGTGAAGCTAGGCACAGAAAGGCTCATGTAAAGGCCTCATAGAAGTAGGAAGTCCTAAGGTGGCTGCCAGAACCTAGGAGGGTGAAGGAGGAGTTGGTTATCAAGTCATAGTTATAGCTGGATGGAAGAGCTAGCTCCAGAGTCTATAGCATGGTATGGCTACTACAGTTGCAATAATTTATTATGTGTTGCAAAATAAATAATAACTGTTTGAGGTGACAATATGCTAATTACTCCAACCTGATCATGACATGTTACATATAGTGAAATGTCACATTGCACCATATAAATATGTACAGTTGTTATGTATCAACTAAAATTATAAATGTTCTGATTTACAATTTTAGTTATGTACAATATATAGTTCTATGGAAGGAAGAAATGTAATAAAGTTGTTTTTTTTTGTTTTGGGGTTTTGTTTGTTTGTTTGTTTGTTTGGGTTTTTCAAGACAAGATTTCTCTGCGTAACAGCCCTGGTTGTCCTGGAACTCACTTTGTAGACTAGGCTGGCCTTGAACTCATAGAGATCTCCCTGCTTCTGCCTCCTGAGTGCTGGGATTAAAGATGTGTGCTACCATAGCCAGGCAATAAAGTTGCTTTTAGTAAATACTTTGTGGCCAAATGGATGATGGTCAAGATAGGTCAGCTCAGCCCTTTAAAGGCTTGAAGGCTGTGGACATTACTGTCACCTGTAAAAATCAGGAATCTAAAGTGATTATCTTAATTCTTTTTTTATTGAAATTTTTTCATACAAAATATATTCTGATTACAGTTTCCCCTTCCCCAACTCCTATTAGATCCTTCCCAACTCCCCACCTCCAGAAAACAAAAAATAGACAAACAAAACCCAGAATTAAAAAGAAAACCAAGAAACACACATACACACACACACACAACAAACAAAACCCATTAAAACATAAAATAGAACATATGATACAAAAGCAAAAGATTGGTAAGCCAAAAAAAATTGAGTTCCTTTTGTGTTGGCCATCTACTCCTGGACATGGGGCCGTATGGTTAATATACCATGAAGCTCCATTGGAGAAATTTAATTTTTCCTTTGCAAGTAGATGTCAGTTAGAGATAGCTTCTTAAGGTTAGGAATGGGAATGCATGTCTACTTTCCCCTCTCCACATTAGGACCCCATCTGGCTTAAACCTGTGCAGGCCCTGTGCAATATGTACTCATGTCCTTTGGTGTCACCATCCCCTCGGACTCTTGCAATCTTTCTACCTTCTCTTCTGCACCCTGAGCCCTGAGGAGAGGGGTTTGATGAACATCTCATTTAGGACTGTGTTCCAAGATGTCTCCCTCTCTGCACACTGTCTAGTTGTAGGTCTCAGTGCTGGTTCCCATCTACTTCAGGAGGAAGCTTCTCTGATGATGGCTGAAGGAGGCACTGATCTATGGGTATAACAGAGTGTCATTAGGGGTAATTTTATTATTATGTTACTTGAGAAGAACAAATAGTTTTTGGTTTTCACCTAGACCCATGGCCTATCTTGTCTCTGGTTCTTGGCCACCAGAGCAGTGTCAGGAATGGGTTCTATTGATTGTCTTAATTCTTAAAGTATAACTGTGTGCTTAACTAATGTTGTGTAGCAGTTTGCTCCAAGATAAAAAGCATTCCATCCTGCAGGAAGCTCCTTAAGAAGGAAGGTAAACAAATCAAAATAGCTTCAGGAAGTCCCTGAAAGTGACCAGATGCACCAGGTTCCTCCCTGTCAGAGCAAGCAATGAAAGCTGAGAGCTTGCTTGCCTCAGATGGAAAGAAACTGAGCTACAAAGAAGACTCAAAGACTCTGAGGCTAAATCTACTGCCTGGAAGAAACAAAACCCAGCCGAAATGCCTGGAAAAGGTTTAGACCAGAGTCACTTGGAAAGGACACCCTTCAACCTGTTGGGCTGCCTGCAATCAGTGCAGTGTGTTCTGGGATTCCCAGTTTTTGCGAGCTGTCACCAATGTTGGGGTAGAACTTGGTGATGCAGCCATCTTTGAGTCATTTCTGCTCCTGTAAGTAACCCCTCTCCCATATTCCTGTAAGTAACCCCAATAAAACCCACCGGTTCACCAAGTTGGACTTTGGTGGTTCCATACTTTGGTCTGTCATGAGATCCCTATCTGGGTGAGTAGACATGTGTGTTGCATCCCTTACCAGGAGAAGTATTGTCACACAACTAATGACGAGTATCAATTCTTTAAACACCATCATATCTGGTTTTAACATTCTAGGTCCCTGGAGATTTCAAGTTGAAATCCCATCTTAGAGATGGGGAGCTGAGGCCTAGCGAAGACAAGAGTGCTTCATCCAAGCACCCCCTAGATCAGGCTTCTGTGATCACACCCTGTACTGGCTCAATTTCAAATGCTTCTCAGTGGTATTGTGGGAGTAGGGTGGCATCATGTCACCCTGCGTGCAGTGTGATCTGTCTGTAGGTGTTCTTTCTCCCACCCTCTCCCTTTCTCTCCCTTTATTCATGACAGGTAGGGCAAGCATGGGGAGTGGAGAACAGGATGGTATGTGTGGAGGAGTCACTTTCATTTAATGTGCCCTCATTCTTCATTTAAGGGTTTATTTCTGGATCACAGGGGGTGAGGATTTGTATCTTAAATTATTTAAATTGTATTGTAATCATCTCAAGATGAGATTAAATTGAGGCACTAAGAAGAGACAGAGATAAGACACCCCCACCCCCTGAACATACAGTTATGTAGCACTTGGTTTAGAATTAAAGGGCCCTGATATTCAACGGAGAGCCTTATCGGTTAGTTACCTCAGTCCTGCTAAGGATGGTCTCATGTGTAGCTGGTCAGACTGCTGCTCCTCTCATTAAACACATGCCAAATGTGTACCAGAATCTGTGAGTGTCTTCTTATAATCTTCCTTAACAATTGTGCCTTAAATCTAGTGTACTTAGAAGTAAGAGTGCTGTGGGATAATCCTTCTGTATGCTGTGAATATATTTTACTCTTACTGGTTAATAATAAAGCTGATTGGCCTATAGCAAGCCAGGATAAAGTTAGGTGGGACAGTCAAACTAAGGACTTGGATGAAGCAGGGCCAAGTCCAGGAAATGCCAGCCAGCCACTAAGCAAGCAGGATGCGTAAAAAATGAAGTAACAAGCCATGAGCCACGTGGCAAAGCATAAATAGAAATATGGGTTAATTTAAATGTAAGAGTTAGCTAGTAACAAACCTGAGCTATCAACTGAGCATTTGTAATTCATATTCAAACTCTGAGTCAGTTATTTGGGACAGGAAATGTCCATTTACATAAGAGGATAACACAATTGTTTGGGTAGGGAGATAAGACCCACTTATATACAGACTTAAACAATAACATAGGAAGAATAAATGTGAGAATCACCTGGAGTACTAACAAAAATAAATGCTACACAAGTTCAAAGGACAAGATGGGTGTACATTGCAAAATTCAGATTCTTTGTGGCGCCAATGGACAAAATCAGCAATAGCCAGTGATACTTACTAGACACAAATTTAAACCAATTAATTAATTAATAGAAGAGCTTTTAAATGAGCTAAGCAGATTTTTTTTTAAGAATAGCTAATTGAGCCAGGCATGGTATGGTGGCACATACCTTTGATGAGAGGCAGAGGCAAACAGATCTCTATGAGTTCAAGACAGATGGAGATACATTGTGAAACCCTATCTCAAAGAATACTCCCCCCCCCCAAAAAAAAGCTAACTGAGGCCTACATTCAATAATCCAGTGTCTCTGAGATAGTTGATGAGAGTTCTTTCCTTTCTCTTTCTTTTTTAAGGCCCTGCTCTTGGGAATTTCAGCCAACAAAACAGTTGGTTTCAGAGGCAATGATCCCACATCCTCTTTTCTTTTTATACCACTGAAAAGCGTGGCCACGAGAGGGCAGTAGGGGACGTTTGTCAGACACTTGGACGTGTTGAGTAAACTCTGTGTGTTCAATCTCCAGCAAGGAAATGGAAGACCCTGGGACCATGCTGGGGTCTAGATCATGCTAGCTTGCTCAGGCCCTCACGGGAAAGCCGTGGCCACTGCTGCAAATACAGACTA
>CABHPP010139909.1:28062-40834 GCA_902168425.1 Peromyscus attwateri | reverse complement strand
TAAACAACGTTTTATGATCGGATTTATCCCCCTTCACTCTCTCTTATTCTCCTTCCACTTCTGGTGACCCCCCCTTTTTTTTTTTTTAAATCACAACTGTTCTCCTTCCTATTTTCATTTTCATTTTTGTCTGTGCAGCTCTTGCACAAGTAACTAGATCAGCTATGTGCTCATGAGTGCAACAGTGACGTCATACCCAGAAGGCAGCGTTTTGTGGTGCTGCTCTCCATCACGTCTTTTACAGTTTTTCACCTGCTCCTCTGTGATGCTCCCTGGCTTTGTGGGGTGCGATCCAGATATTCCATGTAAGGCTCTAGACTGTTTCTCTTTATAAAGTTAGTTGCCTCAGGTATTTTGTTGTAGTAACATTAAGCTGACTAATGCAAACATGTACCACGATGCCAAAGTTTTAAATTACTTTTAACGATCAGTTTTGTATAACAGAAGAATAACAGTGCTTTCATTATTTTCTTTTTAATAAAGACCTCATTAATTGATAGATCCATCCTAGCAAAAACCACCCTTCTAATTATTACCATCGAAATATTTCTCTGCTAATTGTGGTGGCGTATATCCCAGTAACTCAAGCATTGGAGAGATGCAGTATTGGAATTTTGTTTGTTTGTTGTTGTTAAATAATTGCTTTGGATTGAGGGACACAAAATACTCATTTTAAAGTCTTAGTTGCCTAACCATCATTTGGCAACCTCGATATGTGGATACTTCTGTGTATTGTGGATATTTTCACTGTAAGAAAAAAGTCTCTGGTAAACATCTGTGTTTGTAATTTTTGTGCTGCTGTGAGAAGACACCATGACCCAGGCAAATTGTAGAACAAAGAGTTATGTTGGGTTCACAGTTTCAGAGGTTTACAGACCATGATGGCAGAGCAGAGAGTGCAGGGCCAGGCAGCTGGAGCAAGCAGGAGGAGGAGACATCCCTGGGAGGTTCTAGAAAGAGGCCTTAGAAGCCTCAAAGCCTGCTCGCCACACTTCTTAATCCTTCCCAAACAATTCCACCAACTGTGGTCCAAATATTCAAACACATGAGCCTAGGGAGGCTATTTTCATTCAAAGCAACCCAATACCCAACACCCTCTTCTAACAACCAGACTTTCCTGCCCTTCTCTTCAGTCTCTCCCCTTTACCTATTAGAAATCTTTCTTGAGCCTCTACCTTCTTGTGCTTCTTGCCTGGATAGTTAATTTCCTCCTCGGAAGCAGAAAACAGAATAAAATCTCATAGTCTGAGCTACTTAGGAAGGAACTTCTCCCAAGGATTGCTTGTATTTTTTATCGTACTCATAAGTACTTGAGAATGGGTTCTACATCAGAGACATTTTCAGTTAAGGTATGAACCATTTTCTACTACACAACTGTGGTATTCACAACCCTGTCTTACACTGGATCTTGACTACTGACATAGGATCTAGTATAGGTCATCTTCTGGAAAAACAAATATTTTAACCACTCCGTTTTTCCCCTCACATTCTTATTCCCTTTTACTTCCTTATGGTAGCCTCCCTATTGATTTAATTAATTCAATCATTTTTTTTTTAAACTCAGATTTCTCAAAAGCTGTATATTACAGTCAATATGGAATACTGGGTCCATGTCTCAGAGACCTTTGGAATTTGGGAGGAAAACATAAATGTTCCCTAGTAAACATGTGCATTAAAGTTTAAACAAGTGTTACAAATAAAAGGGAATTGCTCCATTTAAAAAATAGTGATGCACACTGCCATTTCCATTTGGAGAAAAGCTACAGGCAGTACCTACTGAGTACTTGCTGGCTACTGTGGGAAGGATCCCACTGTGCCTTCATTGATCCCCCTGACCTATGAGGTTTCTCTGCATTGAACAGGGGGCAGGGAGTGAAGAGGAAAGAACTTAAGTGGCTTCTTCAAGGTCACATACAGAGGCTAAAAAATAATCCCGGACTGTTTATTTCTAGAGTTGAAGCTGTTGTTATCTCATGCTGTTACTCCTAATTGTAAGATGAATAGCCTTAGGAGTTCAACATAGACCCTGTCTTCGTAAGGACAGGTGATTTTAGTTTGAGGTTTTATCGAAGATAGCTCTGGGGGCCAATAACGATAACCTCCCTATTGGTTTTATTTTCCTGACCTTGATAACTTTTGTATTTATGTGCCTCTATTTTCCCTTTTTATAAAAAAAAAAAAAGGTTAATTAATGTAGATTGCCTCTGATAGTATTTACAATATTTTTTCATGTCTGTTCAAAATGCTTGATTCAATATTAACATCATAATACAGTTTTGGTTACCAAAATTTGACCTACTTTTTAAGTATCCTGTAAGTTCGTAGCAAAAATACTAAGAGAGATGACGGTAGCCCGAGAGGGCACAGGCATGATGAGCTTGCCTTGCCCCCGGGCATTTTCTTTTTTCTGAGCCACAGTGATTTCAAAGTGGAATGTGTATTCCTGTATTAGA
This sequence comes from Peromyscus attwateri, assembly GCA_902168425.1. Classification (NCBI taxonomy): domain Eukaryota; kingdom Metazoa; phylum Chordata; class Mammalia; order Rodentia; family Cricetidae; genus Peromyscus; species Peromyscus attwateri. The sequence continues at coordinate 38,381 of CABHPP010139909.1, read as the reverse complement.
AGCTACGGGGCTGACCTTGAGGGAAGTCAAGATATTTAGTGGAAGTAATAGAGTGCTATAATCCTGTTTCCATCGAAACCTTACCAAATGAAACACTGCAACATCATCTTAGCAAAATCTGTAAGAATTATTTTTGTTTTAAATGCTGGACTCTAAGAGTGTGTTTTTAATGCTTCATTTGTAGATTGGCAACAAAATTATTATATTTCTTTAACCTCTGGAAATTTATGCTGTTTAAAGCTAAGTATTTTTCTTTATATTATGATCGTTTTTATTTTTATTTTTTATTTTTGCCCTCAATCCTGATTTCTTTTGTTTAGGTGTTTCATATTGTTTATTCATTTTATTGTATGATTATTACTTAATGGCGGTTTCTCTGAATTAGAATTTCCTTAAAAAAGAATTGGATCTAAAAAGGGTCCCAATGAAATAAAATACGTTCAAATAAGTGGATCAGACTAGTCTATGGGGGCTCTTATTAACAAGGAAGAAACTTTTCACATATTTTAAAAGTTTCTGGTAACCTTTTAGATGTGTAACCTGCTTTGTGTGCCTAGGTCATTATTTTAAGTATTTTGAAACTATTACCACTGTTAGTTAAGTTGATAGGAAACTCTGGGGTTTTTTTGGACCTTGAGTAAAGTACCTGACTGGGTAAAGCATGCTGGATAACAGAGCTGCAGGTGCAGCTGTGAATTGGAGGCCGTGGTCGCAGTGGGGACTGTGAGGTCCGTCGCAATGCGGCTTCTATTTTTGTGTTGCTTCCAACCTTCCTGGGCCAAGCTCAGTCGCGTTCTTTCATCGCCCTGTGTTTCTGACGTGTGTTCAATGCCTCGTGTGCACAGCACCCACACTGCTTTACCGAGAACCCGGCCTGGCTCTCTGGATACGCACTGCCGTGAATCTGGGATTTCCTTAGACATTTATCCCTTTTCAGCGCCTTTGTTTGACCACATTCTTCCTAGAGGCCCTCTTGCCATTTACTACTAGGACGTTTTGTAATTTCATTCAACTAGCTTCCCGTTGTAAACCAGGTAGATCATTTCCCACGGTTTGGTTATAAACAGTGCCACAGTTTCATACATAGGTACTCTTAATTCTTGTGGGATGTGTCTAAAGAATACATTTCTAAAACGGGAGTTACTCGCATAAAGCAGTTTTGAAATTTTAATACTAGATGGCAGATTATTCTTTTGTATCCCAACAAAGAACTTTGAAAATCCCCGCTGCCACCCCAACTGCATCCTGTCCACACTGGCTGGCCTTCTGCTAGGGATTGGAACTGAAGGCTCAGATTTGGACCTTCTTGGCTTTCTTTATTTTCATTTTCTGTGACTTGTTTTTGTTTTTAACGCTTACAATTTTGGTCTTATTAGAAAGGATTGTGGTGTTAAGGATGACATTTCAATGACAGGCTTCCAGTTGTAGTGTATTACTAGACATGCCTTTTTTTCTCTGCTAACTTGTAATTCGTTAGTTTCTATATCTGATCTCAGCCCATGACTATTTCAGAAATCCCAGGTTAGTTCCAAGCTCTGTTTCACATGGTCTCAGTTCTGTAAATTTTATAAACATAGTTTTTGCATACCTAGTGAAATTCCTATGGATATTATATAAGCATATCTAGCAGATTTAATATAAAAATCATAAGTTATGGAAAACTAATTTCTTAAAGTATTACATTTTATGAAAGAAAAGAGAGCAAAGCAGGGAAAAATGAGAAAAGAAACCTTGCACAGGAAAAACAAAAAAACAAACACAGAAAGCCAGTTTCCCTCTCTTCAAAAATCATTAATACTTCAAAAGAATGGCATTCTTGTTAGTTTTCTATGCTTGTCTATTGGTAGAAGGATGCAGAAAAAAATCCATAAAACATGAGTGAAATGAGTATGACACATTTAATGTTAACTCATTTTACCTATTTTAAGGAATGAAGTTAAAATAAAAAATACATTGCTAATATTTTATTTTTCAATTTTATTTTATTTTTTTTTCTGTCAGTTGAGGCACTATTTTGTAATGGCAATTCTTGTTCCAGAGTTTCTCTGTGTTGTAGCTACAGTGCACAGCCCCTCACTCTTTTCTTTCTTTTTTTTTTTTCTGAACCAGTGATTTTAGTCAGGCTTTGCTTCTTCTAGTAATACAGATGAAGGGTTACTTATAGGAGCATGGGTAACTTACCCCTGCAGTCATTAGCTACCCATAGATACCAAGAAAGGAGTGAGAGCTTATATGCCCCTTTTCCAAGCAATCATTAATTGTGTACAAATCATCAGCCCCTCATAAAACCCTCCCCCTTTTATGAGCAAAGTAGGGAAAAATGAGAAAAAAAACCTTGCACAGGAAAAACAAACAAACAAACAAACAAACAAACAATGTTGATAGGTCTAATCATGAGCCAGTCTTGTGTGCATAATCACAGTTGCTATGAGTTCATGAGTCTAAAAGCCTTATCAAGCTGGGATGATAGTATCCCTTCCTCTGGAGCTTACATTCTCTCTACTCCCTCCCTTGAGATGTTCCCTGAGCCTTGGAAGGTGCTGGCTGAGTGGGGGAGGTGAGGCATAGAGGGGTGATGGTGTTAGAGATGTCCAATTTAGGGCTGACATTCAACAGTCACTTATTCTCAGCACTTTGACCAGTTATGAGTCCCTGAAGTAATTACTGCTGACTTTGAGAGAAGAAACTTCTGGAACTTAAGCTCACAGCAGCACTAACCTCTGGGCACAAACCTAAGTTACTTAGACAAACGGACTTCAGTCACCACAGACTTTTAACTCACAGTACCAGGTGTGAATTCCCGCCTGTGGAGCAGGCCTGGAATCCAATCAGGAAATAGTGGGTTGCCACTTTTGCACCAGCGGGCTCATCCTGCCTGGTAGGTTGGTTATTAGCATGCAGGGCCTGCAGGTGAGTAAGACGGTTGATGACTTTTCTCATCATCAGCCTGATTAGCACCTTCCCGTACTCTGAGACATGGCCAGCAGAGAGATCGCTTCCAGCCCAGTTCTGGCTTGATTTCTACATGTCTTGTAATTAGAATCTTCAGCCCGAGGTTCTTACCTTCTGGTTCTGATGGGCAACCAGGAGCAATTGCAATAGCCTGTGCCTGGCTCCGCTGTGTTGAGCCTGAGGTAAGGCAGAGAAAATATCATGGTAGTAAGTCTGTGGGATGGAGGAGCTGTTCATTTCATGGATGTCAGGAAGCCAAGAGGCCTGGTGCACGATATAACTCTGAAGGATGCTCCCCAACCACCAACTCAACGAGTCCCTTCCTCTATGCTCCACCTGCTAAAAGTTCTCATAATGGCGCCTCCAGCTGGGGGGTCAGGGCTTGAACAGATGATCCCGTGAGGAACATTTCATATACGAAGTGCAGCATCCGGCATACTCTTCTCTTCATATATGGGTTTAATTATTTAAGAAAATATATCTTTTCATTATACTTTATCTTGTTCTTCAGAGGCACTACCTCTTCTCTTTTGGTTTATTTTCTCTCTATTTTGGGTGCTTATTTTTAATCTATTCAATATTTTGTTCATTTTCTAACTTTAATTACTAATAACTTGTTAATTATATAATTACTTGTAACTTTTAGTTATTCTAATTCATCAGTTATTTATTATAATGTCTTTTTCTTTCCCTTTGTACATTTAGTGTGTGTGTGTGTGTGTGTGTGTGTGTGTGTGTGTGTGTACAGTACTTAAAACATTTTATAGGAGTTGATTCTCCTCTTTCATCATGTAGGTTCCAGGGATCAAATTCAGGTCAGTTGGTTTGATAGCAAGCACCATTAGCACTGACTCATCTATCTGTCTCGACTTCTTTCTTTAGGTCTTCAGTTACATTTACATTCTCATTGTGTTATTTGTTATATATTACCGTAGTTTACATTTGTTGGGTTCATTTTTAAGTTCACTTAATGTATAGTATGAAATATATATATATATATATATATATATATATATATATAGGTTCATGCCTGTTTAACTAAGTTCACCTTTTTTGGTTGTTGTTAGCTTCCTAGATTTTATATGTTCCCCATGTATTTCCATCTAGATTCATACTAGAAATTCTTTCTGGGAATTTCGTTTCTTCACCCCCTAGATTTATAGGAGATGCTATAGAGAGATTCATCTTGCAGTTCTGGCAACTTCACTTTTTATGTGAAAGATGTATGTGTTGGCTAGTTTTATGTCAACTGACATAAACTGGAATCATCAGAGAGGAAGGAGTCTCTGTTGAGAAAATGCCATTATAAGATGGGCTGTAGGCAAGTTTATAGGACCTTTCCTTAATTAGTGATTGATGTTGGGAAGGACTTAGCCCATTGTACGTGGGGCCTCCCTGGGCTTGTGGTCTTGTGTCTTGGGCAAGCTATATGAAGCAAGCTAGTACAAAGCATTCCTTCACGGCCTCTGCACCAGCTTCTGCCTCCAGGTTCCTTCTCTGTTTGAATTCCTGCCTGACTTCCTTCAATGATGAACAGTGATTTGGAAGCCAAATAAACCCTTTTCCCCCCAAGTTGCTTTGGTGATGGTGTTTCATCACAACAGTAGTAAACCTAAGACATGATAAACTGCTTTACAGTTTTATACTTTAGTTTTACTAGTTTGTTTCTCCAAGTCTGCTTCAGAAATAAGGATTAACTAATGAAATAAGTATTTATTTATTTATAAACATAACAATAATGATCCTGGAATCCTGGGGAACTGGAGGAGGGTCAGAAGCAGCAATATGCTTGCTGTGCCCTTCTTTGTTTGGGAATCTTCAGTTTTATTCTATGCTTACTGGCTTTTGTGATGTGACATGATGTGTGTTCTTTCTATGATCAGATGATTTAGGGTAAGGATAGACAAATTACAGTCCACTGGTCAAATTTGACTTGGCCCCTCCTATTTTTTGTAAATATACGGTTATTGGAAACAACCAAGCCTCTCATTAACATATTATTTGTGGCCCCTTTCTTACCTCAGAGACATGGTTGAGTAGCTGTGACAAAGAGACCAAATGGCTGGCAAAGCCTCTGCCCTATTGCAGGAAAATTTGGTAAAACTTTGTTGTAGAGCAATTTTTTTTTTTTCTTGCTGATTTGACTATGACTTTCTTTTTTGGAAGACAAAATTTCTAACTTCTTTTTTATTGTCCTTTTTCAAAGGTATAAGAAGTTTACCCAGGTTTTGAGTGACATTGGCGAGAGTGAAGGTGGTATTGATAAGTTTTCCAGAGGCTATGAGTCATTTGGCATCCACAGATGTGCCGACGGGGGTATCTACTGCAAAGAATGGGCCCCAGGAGCAGAAGGAGTTTTCCTTACTGGAGACTTCAGTGAGTATTTTGAAAGCATTGAAGATATTAATATTTTATTTCTCTGTCATGCAGACTTAATTTGCATGTTTATTATAGTAATATTAATGACTCAAATAGTTCTCTGACTTTTCAGCTAGCATCATAGAATTCACTAAATATTTTACCCATGTGGTCTAGTTGCTTCTGCTGCATGTGATACACATATTCATGAATCTTTACTTTCTAGAATACCAGGCACCAGAAATTACAGGCTGTGGGAAAATAGTGGTAGAAAGAGTGCTAGAAATTTACCTACCATTGCTGCCATGTTCTGATAAAAAGGAGGAACAATATTGCTGAAAATCTTGGCGGAGATAGTCTCATGAGCCTTTGCAGGTGACTGGCTAGTATCGCCTTTCTTGGTTGTTTGTAGCCTTGTTCTGCTTTTGAGTCTTCAGTAAAAGTAGACATTCTGTCTACTAGATAGGGGCATTGATCACTCAGATGTTTGCCTTTGTCACCTTCCTCTTCCCTTTCTTTTGACATCTCCACTATTCCTTACATTAGACAGAGTTAGGAGTATAGACAAAAGTTCAATGACAAGAAATATGACTCCTTGACTTCTGTCTAGTGGTTGGAAGGACCTAGAGAAGAACTCTAAGACAGCATGCTATGCTTCATGCTTGGAGGATAAGCAAATCCATAACATAACAAGGAAGAAAGCTATGTTTAGAAGTGAAATAACTGGATAAAACAGACATTGTCAAAAAGTATTTGATATCAGCAAAAGAAACATGGAAGTGATTGTAATCTTTAGGATCATAGAGGGGTATAATACTTAAGATTTGATATTGTCAGACTGAAACATTTTGCATGATATATTAATCTATTTCTAGACATTCTGGAAATGCCAAATGTATAGGCAGATTATTGTTGTCAGAGGATGAGGGCACGAGGGGACTGTCTGGAATGATGAAAGTGCTTTAAGCCATAGTTATTGTGCTAGTATATTAGCTACTTTTTGTTGCTGTGGTAAAACATCATGATAAAGAAATGGTTTGCAGAATAAAGAGTTTATTTTGCTTACAGTTCCAGATGGAGAGTCTAGATTTGTAAGGAGGCATGGTAGCAGGTGTCTAGAGAAGGAAGTTGAGAGATTGCATCTTCAACCACAGGCAGAAAGCAGAGAGAGATAGAGTGAATTAGAAGTGGGGTGAACCTATGAACCTCTAAAACCTGCTCCCAGGGATGTACTTCCTCCATCCTTAAAGTTCTATAACTTCCTCAGACAGCACCATTAATTGGCTACCCAAGTGTTCAAATGAGCCTATGGGGACGTTTCTCATTCAAACCAACATAGGTGGTGTCTTAGTTAGGGTTTCTGTTGCTATGAAGAGACCCCATGACCAGGGCAACTCTTATAATGGAAAACATTTGATTGTGGTAGCTCACTTACAGTTCAGAGGTTCAGTCTGTTATTATCATGGTGGGGAGCATGGCAGTGTGCAGGCAGACATGGTGCTGGCGACATGTTGATCAGAAGACAACAGGAAATGGACTGTGACACTGAGTGATGCTTAAGCAAAAGAGACCTCAAAGCCTGCCCCCACAGTGACACACTACCTTCAACAAGGCTACACCTACTTCAACAAGGCCATACCTTCCCAATATTGCTGCTCTCTATGAGCTAATAATAGGGGCCAGTTACATTCAAACTACCACAGGTGGTTATGTGACTGCATGTATTAATTAAACTATACAGAACTGTATGTCAAAAGTAGATTTTTCTGCATGTAAGTTATACCTTAAAGAACTGACCAAAGCCAAAGGTGGTCATGCAGGCCCCCTGGCCCTATGAGACTTGGGTCTGGAAATGTGACTGGGTCGAAGAAAGCATAGACACACAGATACATACACAGAAAAACTGGGGTGGGTTAATTATGCACACTCTGGTGGAGTGGTGTCACCTACAGCAGCAACTGGAAACTTCAGTGTGTTTGATCTGTACAACACAAAGGCAGAGGTTAGCTAGTTTGGGTCAGAGGCCTCTGTGGGGGCGGGGGCAGCCTCAGGCTGCAGTCATACAGGAGGAGGAAGCTGCAGTTGCCAAGTTTTGCACACATTGGTAAGCACCTATACTTGCAATTCATTGCCATCACTCACACTCAGACCAGAGGAAGTCTTAGCCAATTGCTTTAAGCCTTACCCATGTGTGGAAGGCCTGGTCATTTCCACATGGGTCTGAGGCTTTCATTCTCGACATGATGGACTAATTTCAAACAATACACAGTCAATCAGGACTTCATTAGCTCAAGATTTTATTTACTCTTTACAGCATGCCCTTAACTCCAGCATTTAGGAGACAGAGGTAGGCAGTTCTTTATGAGTTTGAGGTCAATTATGGGCTACATGGTGAGTTCCAGATGAGGGCTATATAATGAGACCTTGTCTTGAAAAAAAAAAGTAGAATTTAGCAGAAGTTTCAGGTTTTATCTAAGGCAGTACTGTTCAAGAGAAATGAAATTCATCCCTCTTACATAATTCAAGAATTTTAGTAGTAATGTGAAGTACAAGAACATTTTAATGAGTTTTTATAATATTTTATTTAGCCCAATATATAAAGGTATTATGAAATTACCGTACATTGGTTTCAAAACTTACTAACAGAAACTTTTTTCTCCTTTTGTACCATGTCTTTGAAATCTGGTTATGGCAAATTTGATCACAGATACTGATTTTTCATAAGAAATACTTAGCACGCATTTTGATTTAACAAAATTGTCAGTTTAAGAGTAGACTCATAGACCTGGAATTTTTTCAACTTAGTGAAAATTTTCTTACTAACTGACTTGAATAACAGTTTTAAATATTAAATTTAATAAAGTAATGAAATTAATGAAAATGAAATTAATGTAAATTTCAGTTTCTCAGAAGCATTAATTAACCTCATTTCAAATTCTCAGTAGCCATATTAGGTACTAGATCTCTTATTAACATTTAATTTATAATCCCCAGCACTCAATTTTATTGTTTCTTTTTATTTTCTTTTATTACACTATGAATATTCATTGAGAATATATTGATAGAGCGTATTCAAGTTAAAGGTTTCTTTCCCCCATTTGCTTATCTTGTATGTCTGTTGGTATGTGTGTGCCATACCATGCTTGTGAAGGTCAGAAGGTATCTTGCAGGAGTCCATTCTCTCTTTCTACCATATGGGATTGAACTCGGATCTGAAGTCTTGGTGGCAAGCTCCCTTACCTACTGTACCATCTTACTGTTTCTCAAGATAAATTTTTATATAACACTCCCACTCCCAAAAGTAATGTAAGAATATCAACTAAAATGATACTGGTATTTTATTCCCTGCCATATTTATGAGTGGAATAGTTTTTATGAATATGAAAATATAGGTAAGAAACTAAGAAGTGTACATTCTCAAGCTATAGTTATTGCAAAAAATGTTGATTTATTAAAGCTACTAGTGGTTTTGAATAATTAGATTTAAAATTTTTAAGTAATGTATTTAAGTTTAATGCTTAACTATTAAAAGTAGTACAATGATTTAAAGAGTTTTGTTAAGTGAAATTAAAATGATATGGTCCATATTTTAAAAATGCATTTTGTGTGTGTGTGTGTGTGTGTGTGTGTGTGTGTGTGTGCACGTGTACTTGTGTCACACACTGAGTTGTGCATGTGGATGTCATAGGATGAGCTGTAGGAATCCATTCTCTTCTTACATCATGTGAGTTCCAGGAATCTAACTCTGGTTTTCAGGCTTGGCTGCAGGCACCTTGCTCAATAAAAGTCTTATTTTAATGTAAAGAGGTCCTCTGCTAACTTTCTCCTTTTGCATTGAATTGATTTTTAAAATCCCTCCTTTTGTGAAAGTGCATTACCTAATTTTAATGCTTTCCATATCCTGGAGATAGCATTTACCCACGTGATTTTTGATCAACCAGAATTTATTTAATGGTTAAGGTGATGAAGGCCATCAGATTTAGTCAAAGAGCTTCTTTTTATTTAACTGTACAGTAGGCTAGTAATGCAAATAAAATTAGGATTAAAATCAGTCAAGATTAAACAATATTTTAGAGATACTAAAATATCAAATCAGTTAATTTTTAGTTAATGGGAGAGGACAAATTCTCTTTACGCCTATCATTCCAGGGGTCTCATCTCCGGGACACTATGTGTGAGATGTCTTTACCTAGCAGCGGTTACTCTGGAGCTGGGCACAGTAGTACAAACCTGTTATTCTCTGAAGCTGGATGTTGTCGTCCATATCTGTGATTCCAGCAGAGAGACAATGGGAAGTTGGTGGCTTGTCTGGATTCCTCAGTGAGACTGTCTCAAAACAACAAAATGAAACCAACAAACAGACAGACAAACAACAGCAGCAAAAAGGCTTTAATCTGGATGTAGTTCAGTCGGGGCTGGCTTGGCTCCACACTGGAGTCTCCCCATACTGGAGTCTCAGGATGCTATCTCCTACACTGGAAAAGCAGAGCCTTTATAAGGCAGAGTACAGACAATAAATGTATGAAGGAGTCATGCATTTAAAAGAATATTTATTTCAGTGAGTGTGTGGGTAGCAAGGGAGCAAGAGTCCAAAGCACAAAATTTGTTGATGATTCTCTGGCTCAAAATACACCCTTAAAAACCATTACCTAATCACACCGCTCCCCTAACATAGAAGATTGTTTTGTTTTGCCTTTTTAATAAATCTTATCTTTTTTTTGTAATCCCTCCTCAGACTAGTTGAACAAGAAGTTACATTTTTTTCTTTTCAGTTTTTTTCAAGTCCAAGATTATTAGAAAATTTTATTATAAGTCTTCTAGTGTCTAGATTTGTGCTAACCTGAAAGAAAAATAATAGATGTTAATCAGCTCACAAACTATGCCCAATTTTAAATTTGGAAACCAAATAAAATGTTCTTGATAGCTTTGTTAATGAAGAGAAAATGTTTTTTAAAAGGAATTCAGCTATATATGACTTCATTCTTTTTTTTTTTTTTTTTTTTTTTTTT
>CABHPP010139909.1:12003-27962 GCA_902168425.1 Peromyscus attwateri | reverse complement strand
TTTTTTTTTTTTTTTTTTTTTTTTTGGTTTTTCGTGATAGGGTTTCTTTGTAGTTTTGGAGCCTGTCCTGTGTCTTGCTCTGTAGCCCAGGCTGGCCTCGAACTCACAGAGATCTGCCTGGCTCTGCCTCCGGAGTACTGGGATTAAAGGCGTGCGCCACCAGTTCTGTGGAATTACCTCTTACCACATACTGATCATTTTACATTTCTCAGTGTTTCACTTCATTATGCAGCAAGAATTTGACTTGAAAATATTACTTCTTTACCCATTTTCAGGGATAACAAAAACAAACCAACATGATTTTCCTTATGCTTTCACTGTAGTAATTAAAGAATGCTTTTATGCTGATTTCATTCTGAAACTTCATAGGTAATAGAGAGTCAAGTTTTAAAAATCTACAACAAAAAATTGTACATCTGTTAAGTGGTAAATTATTATATTCAGTTGACAAAAAAATGCCAATTTGTTTTTTCTAAGTTGTTAGCTATTTAATTGTAATAGTTTTTAAAATTAAAATTTTAATTAAAAATGTCTATACTTAAAAACAAAACAAAACAAAAAAACAAATAAAGAAAGTATGGACTCGTTTGGATTGTATAGTCTAGAATCCTGGTGACCCAGAGTGCTGAAGCAGGTGTCAGAGATTCAACTATCAAAATGAACAGAATGAATGACTAAATCATGACTTGAAGTTGAGTCTTCTGTGTACTAGGCAGGCACCCTATCGCTGAGCCATACCTCAGTCCTAGTACTCATAAGACTCAACTTCAAGACCAGCCTGGTCTACAGAGTGAGTTCCAGGACAGGCTCCAAAGCTATAGAGAAACCCGGTCTCCCCCGTCCCCCCCAAAATACTCAAAAAACAAAAAAATAAAAAACAAAATCCCCCAAAACAAAAGACTCAACTTCAAGTCTCAGAATTGCAAGAAAAGAATATGCAAACTTTAATTCTGTTTTTTTGAAAATTATACCTGTTTTTAAAATACTTTAATACAGTGTTTTCTAATCAGTGTCTTATGTAATTAGTTTAGAAACTGACAACAAATACATTTGTTTTTTTCAGGACTTAGTCATGATTTCTCTTTCTTTGCTTTGTTCTTTGTTTCTCTCTCTTTCTCTTCCTTCCTTCCTTCCTCCTTCCTCCCCCCTTTATTTCTTTTTTCCTGTCTGAAATGAGAATATTTGAGGTGGATATGCTTTGAGAAAACAAACTTAGCTTTTAAAGAAGTATATTGCCATGAGTTGGTGTTTAAAACGAAGGATTTGAGTTTCAAAATACAGTTGAGCTCTGCAACCATGTACCTTCATATGGCTCAGTGGGAGACAAACATGATATGTTCATCTTACCTACCTGGCTGGGTTGTTGTGGGTCCTGTTTTACAAATGTGAAACATTTATACCATGTTCAATGCTGCATTCATGTAGAGAAGATGCATTTTTAAATGTTTTTTTTGCTAGGAAATTATTACTATTAATTTCAAAAGACAGTTGAACATTGTAAAAGTTAACATAGTCTATGTTGTCCAGACTGAGGAAGATCTTGCTATTGCCACTCACCATTTTTAAAACAATTTAATTTATTACTTGTGTGTGTGTGTGTGTGTGTGTGTGTGTGTGTGTGTGTGTGGTGTGAGGCCACACTACAGTTTTTCGGTATCTGCTTTTTCCTTCAACCTTAGGATCTGGGGAATGAATGAATGATTTAGGTACTCAGAGTTGTATAACTTTCACCGTTACCTGTTGAGCCTTTATGATGGCCTGCCGTCTGTTTTTTAAACACTTCTTGGAAAAAAAAAAAAAAAAAAAACCTCACATTTTACAAAGTACATTTATTTTCTTCCTTTGGGATGGTCCTTTCATTTTCTTTCACTCACTTTTAAAGAGGCGTGTGTGCAGGCAGTACACTGTGTCCATGAAGTGCCGTCTCTTAGCTTTGGAACATTGCCCATGATATTGAAGTTGTCTTAAACTTTGGAAGTCTTTTTGTTTGGATGAAATAATCTTTCTAATTTTATGCAAGATCTAAAAGAGATTCCAAATTGGAAAAAAAAAAAAAAAGTGGTTCAGCCGCATAGTTTGAGAGGCACTGGTCTAAAAGTTACCAGTTGTATTGATTAGTTTACAAGTATTTTGTAATAGAACATTGCAATTCTGACATCACTTGCTTTTGTATTATCCTCCTTTCGATGATCTAGGATGGTTCACATCAGCTTTCACTGTGGTGTGGCATGTTACAAACAGCTCCAACATCTTTACAGTGTCTACCAATGAAGCTTTCCTTTTCCATTCATGTTGGCTTCTGTTGTTGGCTGAGGCTCTTCCCAATGTGTCAGATTCTTTGTAAAATCCAGGATCATGGAGAAACAGCTTCTTGGGACATTGCTGACCTCCTGAGAGAGGGAGGAAAGACCAAAGGGAGAGTCCTGTGGTGGCTCTAAAAGCCTTGACTTGGGAGGCAAATGCGATGTGCACTTTGCTTTCATTTCTCAAAATAATCTAGACAAGCCCTATATCAATGAGGTGTAGAAGAGGAATACTGTTTTATGGAGATACTAGATAAACTGGGGCAAATAATACCCCAGTTTATCTGTGCCTTAAGGACAAGTTTTGTCCCAAAGCATTTTATTATATTATCTTGTTTTCATGGCAGTATTATAGACTAGGTAAAGACTATGAAATCACTGTACTATATTTTCTTAAAGACTGCTGCATATATATTTTGTTGTTGACTGTAACTATGATCCCAGAAAAAAATTTTACTTTTTATATCAAGTGTAAACTTTGCAGATTTCACTATAGTCTCTGGTATCATTTTTTTTTTTTAAATGAGGGGAGGGAGTTGGAGAGGCAGAGGAGTGTTCTACTTGGATTGTTTAAAAACTTCTTGTTTTCTGACTTATGGATTCCAATGGAGCTTCAAAGGAATCCATTGCCTGGTAGACCTTTTCAACTCCCCGTGAGTTTTCTGTGCACTGTTACATGGTTTACCTCTAGTTTGCTTACTGAAGTTTTGATGTTTCTATAAAGCAGGGTTTTAGGACTATTCTGGGAACTGCTTGGCAGAAGGGTGGCAAATTGCAAGCTGGGTCAGGAAAGCCTTAGAGTGCTGCTTACCAAAACAGGGTCCCTGCTGAGAAATGGCCTCTGTAATGTGTGTGACTCTAAAATAAGCAATCAGCAGAAAGGAATTTTGCAGAAAGTTTTCAATGCTTCCTTGCACTTTCCAACTGGATGTTGGTTCTTTAGCCACTCTCCTGTTTATTAGATTTAGTGAATTCACTTCTGCTTCACAGACACAACTGTAAGTGGTGTCCAGTGATTCCCACAGGACACTGAGCCCTGTAAGTGGACTCCTTCCCTCCTGCTACATGCATGCAGTCTGTGTCTACCTCTTAGATTTTGTGAACACTTCTCCCTGTCTACCATCCCATGAATAATAATTCTTCTCATTATAATTCTGTGACATGATATTATATGAGATGATGAACCATGAGTGTGACAGCAAATAAATTTACCTAGTATTAGGAAAGTCTGAACAAGGAAGGATAACTTGGAAGAAATAAGTTATGTGTAAGTGAGATGAGAAAAAGATGTACATTTAAATGAATTTTAAGTGCTATTTATTTTGCATGCATCTATACCTTTCATTTCATTTTAATTGAAATGAAACTGGAAGCCGTGGGGGTTGCGTTGCATTTACTCTTTCTGTAAGTTAGGGTGGCTCAAAGTCCTTATAGAGAATCGAAGACATGGTTTTAGTGTTCCATCAGAAGATGGGTGGGTATATGCCTATGTTTCTATTTTATGTTAAAAGTGTTTATTATTTCTGTGACTTGTACATGTATATATGCATGTATGTGTATTTCCCCTGTCCTGTTTTAACTAATATTTTCATTCTGTGTAGAGATTTAGACCCCAGTTGTGCTAGATCACAGAGTCTTGTTGGAACGCTTAATGGGATTATGTTTATGGAGACGCATCCTGCCTAGGATTTTAGGAGATTGCTGTTAGAGACCTTAATGCTAGAAGGGAGAATTTGAACTGCATGACAGAAGTAGTAATTTCTGTCATCATATTGCCTTTTTTATAAAAATCCTCTTAAAAATTTATGCTGTGTGGATAAGATGGAACTTCCTGTTAGTTTTTACATTTTGATATTTCACTAGTTTTTGAAGTCTATAAACTTTTAAAATGGAATTTTTGACAATTGTCTATTGAAATTTTAACAATTTTTTGTCTATCAGAATGACTTTATTAAACTCAACGTTTACTTATACAGAGGTACATTATGTATATTATTCTTTTATTAAACTAGAAGCTTTCTTAGAGGAGTGATATTTTACCTTGTAATAGTCACATATAGCCAAGACTGTGACACATTTTAATGTAGATAACGTTCTTAGGGTCTTGTTTACAATGCAGCCAGCTGTCCCTTTTAACTTTCAATGAAGAAACTGTCACTTACGATAGACATTTAACAGCATTACAGTTTCATTTGTTGGTATTTTCTTTCTTATGCCACAGATAGCAAATGTTTTAATATGATTTGGTATTGTGGAAGGGTTTATAGAAATGTGGCTTACCTGTTAAAGGTAGATGACAGGGTTCTTTCCTCCATGCATGTAGTTATCCTCAAAGTATTGAGTGATGTTTCCGTCATTTTCTGGGAAGTCTTGAAGTCTGCTGCAGTAGCTGGCTCCTCACCTCATTTTTTCAGTGAAACACCATGACCAGAAAGCAAGTTGGGGGAAGAAAGGGTTTATTTGGCTTATACTTCTATATTGTTGTTCATCATCAAGGCAGTCAGGGCAGGTACATGGAGGAAGTAATTGATGCAGAGGCCATAGAGGGGTGCTGCTTACTAGCTTGCTCCTCATGGCATGCATAGCCTGCTCTCTTATCCCAGGACCACCCACCCAGGGCTGGTACCACCCACAATGGGTTGGGCCTTCTCCCATCAATCACTAATGAAGAAAATACCTTACAGCTGGAGAGTATGGAGACATTTTCTCACCTAAGGTTCCCTCTTTTCTAATAACTCTAATTTGTGTGTCAAGTTGACATAAGACTGTCCAGCACAGTATATAATATGTTATATGAATATTATTATGGTCTAATTTCAGAGCACTGTATTATTTTATTCCCAGACTACATGGCTATTCTCCCTCCATGTAACATGTGGTACTTTTGTGTCTGTCTTTTTTTTTTTTTTTTTTTTTTTTTTTTTTTTTTTTTTGGCATGTACTAATCCCTTGGAAATCATTCCTTTATGTGGCCAAATGAGAGGTTTGTGCACTTATTTCTGTGAATCAACATTTGGATGGTTTATACTTTTATTTATTGTGAATAACACTGCATGAAAATTGTGTACTTTGTGTGTGTGTGTGAGAGAGAGCTAGAGAAAGGGCGCACACACGTGAGAGAGAGAGAGAGAGAGAGAGAGAGAGAGAGAGAGAGAGAGAGAGAATATATTTGAAAATCTTTGTATTGCCTTGGTTAGTGCTATTTTCCCCAGTCTTCTCTGCACTGCTCTATTTTTTTTTCCACCAACACCCTTGATCTCTGCATATGTGGGGTTGGTTTACTGGGGACACTAGCGGCAGAATGGAACATTGGAGAAGTGCCGGCTCTCCTTAGATTTCTTCCAAAGCAACAACCTCCTTTCTTGGCAGCAGTAGGCAATAGTAGATCTTACTTTTCTCCCTATAAGCAGGTAGCCCTTGTCTCAACCCACCACAAGGGTAGGAATTTCAATTAGACAAAGCATGACTCAGTAAATGTTTCCAATAATTTATTTGGGTCTCAAATTGGATGCCAAGACAACAATGGTATGAAATAGGATCATACAGGCTCCAGGGTCCTGAGGTAGTCTAAGAAGCTAAGAGGGCCTTCTGCGTTGTTCCTGGCATGGCGAATTTCAGATTAGCTAGCGTTGTCTACAGGATTCCTGGAATGTGATTTAAAAGAGCAGACCATTAAAGCCATTTCTTAGTTTAAGTTTTTGGAAGTGACCTCACAGTTAAATGGTATTACATTATATATTCAAAAGAAGAAAATTGTTTTTTGGTGGATGGCTTCCTCTGTAACCAGACCATTTAATAGGAATGAATATAGTCTAAAGAGACACTTCTCTCTTTGGCTATCAGAGCCATTCAAAAAATGGGCCACAAGAAATTAGAATTGATTCTGGAGTGCCCTACCATCAGAAGGAAGGGCTGATGTCCTTCATTGGACGTCCACGGGAGGGACTTCTGTACCAGAGGAGGCACTTGCTTCCTGCAGAAAGATTTTACAGCTAATGTGATGACCTTGCAGGAGAGTCTGACTTTGGTAGAGAGAAGCTTGGAGTTGATACCTTGGTGGCCAGAGAGGCCATGCCTTGGCCAGACTCCTTATTCACATCTTTCTTGCTTTCTATGTAGAGTCTACTTCCGGTCAGGATCACAAGATGGAATTGGGGGGTGGAATCCCACTTGCTAATGTGGATCTATTGTGTAAATCTACCTTCTCTGCTTCTCAATATTAATTTATCCCATTTTGTTGGCTTACTAAAAATGGGTTGTCAAACCCTGTGACCCCAAGTTTAGTGACACCCCCCTTTCTCCCTTCTTTCCTTTCCTTCTTCCCTCTTCCACATTTCCTTTATGTTACTCAAGCTAACTTAGTGTCTGATATTGAAAAGTGAATGGATTTCAGACTTCCACAAAAGCAAACTACTGGCTTCATATTAATTTATCTGGGGCTCTGAAATATTGTTAAGCAATCTACATAAAAATATTTATGTATCTGAACCCTACATAAATTCTGTTACATTTATTTTGTCTTAGTTTTTTTTTTTACTTTAAAAAAAAAAAAAAAACAAACTGAAAAAATGGCCGTTTCTTAAAGTTATCAGCTAAATGCTCTAATTATCCTCTAACTATAAATAGAGTTGCATATGGACAATTTAATAGCTTCTCCTTTATATTGTTATGTTGTTCTATTTTTTTTCATCATAGGTATCAGTATTTATTATCTGTATGCCAGATACTATACTATTCATTAGAAATTCTTTTTTTTTTTTTTTTTTTTGGGTTTTTAAAAAAGGGGTTTTTTGTGTAGCTTTGCGCCTTTCCTGGAACTCGCTTGGGAGACCAGGCTGGCCTCGAACTCACAGAGATCCGCCTGCCTCTGCCTCCCGAGTGCTGGGATTAAAGGGGTGCGCCACCACCGCCCGGCAGCAAATGGTATTTTTTTATTATATATACAGTGTAATGTCTGCATATATCCTTGCAGGCCAGAAGAGGGCACCAGATCTCATTACAGATGGTTGTGAGCCACCATGTGGTTGCTGGGAATTGAACTCAGGACCTCTGGAAGAATAGCCAGTATTCTTAACCCCTGAGCCATCTCTCCAGCCCCTTCATTAGAAATTCTTAAGTGTAAATGAGAATAAAAATGTTCTTACCTGGTAGGAAAGTGAATGAATGGTAACCTCATATAATAATAACAACATAATTTTGAAAATTTCATCCTATTCTAAGTATTTGTTAGCATCAGTGTGTGATGTTTTAATTAAAACATACATTTTAAAAATCGTTTATTAGGATATATTTAGGAAATAATTTGGGAAATATGGGGATTTGAGTGAAAATGGCTCCCCTAGGCTCTTATATTTGAATGCTTGGTCTGCAAAGGGTGGAATTTTTTGAGAAGGATTAGGAGGTATAGCCTTATTGGAGGAGGTGTGTCACTGGGGTTGGGCTTTGATATTTCAAAAGCCCACACTGTTCCCATTTAGTTCTCTGTCTTCTCTCTGGTGCTGTCTCTCTTCTTCCCTCTCTTCTTCTCTCCCTCCCTCTTCCCTCTTTTCCTCCCTTCCTTACCTCTGGGTTTTGTCTCAACAATTAAGCTCTCAGCCACTGCTGCAGTGCTGTGACTGGTTGCCTGCTGCTATGATCCTGACCATCATGCCATAATGTTCATGGAGTCATCCTCTGAGACTGTAAACAAGACCTCAGTTAAATGCTTTCTTTGGTAAATTGCTTTGGTCATGGTGTCTTTTCACAGCAATAGAAAAGCAACTAAGACTGGAAGACATTTTCCAAGCCATGCTCTAAAGTCAGACTTGCAAACAGTATGTCATTCAGATTACCATTTAAGTGTTTTGATTAGTTAGTTTCTGATAAGTTACATGTTTGCATGTTTGTTTTTGAGACCACAGTTTTGAAAATAAGCTTTTGTACTATATTTCTAGAGAATTTATAATTGATTTAAATGATACACGAGACTTCCCTTTCTTTCTTTTTTTTTTCTTTTGCCCAACTGAACTGAGTTAGGAAAAAAGTCTCAGAATAGCTGTATTTAGATTTTAATGAAACTAGGCAGAAAGGAGACTAAAGTGAATTTCCTTTTTAGTCTTTTAAATGAAAAAATGCATCATTTGTCCTCTATATCTTATTCATCATCAGTCACAGCAAAGCATTCATTCCCATGAGAGAGATAATGGATTCAGAGAGCCGAAGGAGTGGAAGGGTGCTATTCAATGCAGATGAGTCTTAGTAAGATTCTTACCACAAAAAATTGGGTTGTGAAAATCTTAAGATTTAGAATTAAGTAGCTATAGATGTATTTAATTAAAAGTAGATTGCTTTAACCTTTCTTTAAGTTAGAAGTAGGTTTAAAATCTTTAAATTAATTTTATCATTAGTTTATATTTAACTGGTATTCAGGACTTGTCTTTAATATGGATTCTTTATAAATTTTTGTCACCAAAAGGTATATTTTAATTGAAATAGCATAGTGAACACATGAAGAAAGTTTCTGAAAGAATTTTAGTTACTTAGTTATTGGATGGATATAGTTTACACTTCCCTTCTGGAGAAAGTAACCAGCCTTACCAATTCTGAAAAAAAAAAAAAAAAAAAAAAAACCCAAAACAAAAAAACAACAAAAAAAAACCCCACCCCCCCAACTCAGTGGCATAGCTGCTAATCTATATTAATATTTTAATTCTATTAAAACCAATAGATTGACTTCTTGTTTTAGCACTTACCAATGGATATTAGTCTTCTTAAATTACGGTGTACTACCAATGAAGTTATTAAAGTACAAAAACACACATGTGAGACTGTATGTCCTTCACATACATTGGCCCGCTTGTAAACGATACTACACCAAGTTGGTTTAAGGTTTCAGAGAGGAAGTGAGGCTATCTAAGACATACTCTGTGGTTCAGTCTCGTTGTTCGTATTAACCCACGTCTTTAAAAGAAGTAATGGTGCATAAAGAAGGGTATGTAGCAAACCACCATTCTTTCTTGTACCTTTTTCAACCCTGGCCCTGCATCTTCTAATTTCAGGATACAAGGCTGCCTTGTTCTGACTAGGTACTGAGGCCATACCGGTTTGCCCATCTGACAAAAGCAGGGGGAATGGAGCTGTGATAAGATTGATGGTAGTTGCTGCGATCTGATCAGGCCTGTGGTTCTTGTCAATCAGCTCCTCACTGATTTTTACCGCTGCCGTCTGAGGATTCTGAATCAGAAGTTGCCATTGTATCTTTTACTCCTTTCCTGTTTTACGTACTTTTGCTTTAGGTACTTTATCAAACTTGGGGACTAAAACTTTATTTTTTTTTTTTTTATGGTCAGGCCATGCTGAGTAGCACAAAAAGTATCTCAGATTAATTGTACATATTAAATCAAAACAAACTCTGTCAAAAGCTGAGCCTATTCACCACAATTTTCATTTCATTCTGAAAGGAATGGCTTCTATAGAAAATAGTCTGTATTTGTTCTCCATTTTCCTCGTCTCCACAGGATGAGGAATCACAAGCTGAAATCTCCTGTAAATATACCGTCATTACCCTGAAGGTAATTGCAGCATTAGAGAGTTGTTAATCTTTTCTCAATGAAGATTGAGATTCATTCACTCTCAGAGGCTTAGGAAGAAAGCATGTTCATGTTAGGCATACAGAAAATTGGAAATCATTGTTGTCAGCAGATGGATTATCCTCATCTGTACTATATTTTGTTTCACACTTCCTTCATCAGCCTTGCAGGAAGAACTTGCTATATACAGTGTTTGATTGCTAGTAAGATCAGGTGAAAGTTTGCATCTGAGTGCTTTTAGCATGGGGCCTTCTCTATAGTACTTTCCGTGTAAGTTTTCTCATGCATTAGTTTTACATTGTTTTCTGGAATTTTCCAAAGTTTAAATCAATACTATGAACAGTACAGTCTATATTATGAAAGAAATTCCTTTACGGTGATAACTTCTGAATATTTTGGATGAAGGGTAAGGTCTCCAGCTGCAATTCTATCACTTTTACTAATTCTTATTCTATGTAATTAGTGGATTGAACATGGATATTTTAATTAGTTCTCCACAGCGATAGTCATAATACCTGAAGGAATTACTTGAAGTGAGGAATTGCCTATTTTGGCTCATGGTTTCAGGGTTTTCATCCATCACAGTGAAGAGAGTCAGTTATAGCAGAGTGACTGCCATTGTGGTGGCCAGCAAGACGGAGGGGGGGGGGAATCATTGCACCAGCAAGTTTCTTCTTCCTTTTTCATTCATCTGTGTTTCAATCTACTAGTTGCTTATACTGCTATTTACTGTGGGTCTTACTACTTGAGATAGGTATCATTGATTATTACTCTTACAGGGATACTGCTTAGCATTCTGTTGTTGTGAAGGGACACCAAGAGACATTTGGCAGGCAGTTCTTAGAATTCATTGAATTGGAGCTTGTTACAGTTTTAGAGGCTTAGTCCATTATCATCATGTTGGGGATCAGGGCAGCATGCAGGCAGACATGGAGCTGGAGAAGAAGCTGAGAGTCCTACCTTGCATCCACAGGCAGCAGGGAGAGAGAGACATAGGGCCTGACTTGGGCCTTTGAAAACTCAAAGCTCACTGCCACTGACACATTTTCTCCAATGCCACTCCCTGGTGACCAAACTTTCAAATCTATGAGCCCTTGGGGCCCATTTTTATTCAAACCACCACAGATACCCAGAGTGCCCTTTACTAATAATTTAGTAAAGTTGATGGTCAAGATTAAGTAAGCATCACAAGTCAATCTCTGTTGGTATGAATCCCAAATACATCTTAAGCCATACAGTTTCCATCACTGCTCCCCTACAAAAATCTCATATTTATTTCATAATACAAGATACATTCTATCCATCTTTACTATTCTCAGAGTCTCAGCAGTTCTAGCATTTTTCAAGAGTTCAAGTTTAATGATTTTTCTGAGACTTAAAATGAGATTTAACTACGAGTTCATGGAGTGTGAAAAACAAGGTACAACACTTTCAAGACATGGTTGGTCACAAACATCCTCACTCTAAAAGGAAGGTATAGGATACTGAGCAAGGGTCAATGTAAAGTAAGATCAAAAGCCAACAGGGCAATCATTAAATCTCGTAGGTTGCTATCTGGCACTGGGAGTAGCACATGGTGGTGTGATGACATTAGACCCAGACGTCTTGACCTGCCCTGCCACTCCTGTGTTGGGTTCACTGCAGCAACATGCATTGTCGTTTGGATTGTTTTCTCTTGCTTTCATTGGTAGACATTACATACTCCGCTATTCAAACTTCCTGGGGACTTCATTGCATTTTTTGTTTGAAATATCGCCTTTTGAAGGACTTAATGAAGGTTTCCTGACCTTGTCATATATTGCCTACTTTCTCTGCCCTTCCCTTACAGTTTGAATGAAAGTGTCCACAATTCTGTAACTCTTATATTCTCCATGATTTACAAACTAACATCACAGAAACAATGCCAATGTTGTTGGTCTCTAGCTTCAGCTATAGTAGTCAGGCCCTACTCCACCTGCAGAGGCTTCTGAGTGTCCAAGTAGATAAGTGTTAAAATGAATACAGGATAAACTACTTCCTAATTTCTCTGTGTTGTAGAATTGGCCAACAGACAGCCATTTCTCATGGGAGTCATCAGATGAGCTTTTTATCTCATATATTTGAACACACAATGGGTAGAGTCTGACTAATTCCTCACGTACCTTCAAAGCATCTTTCCTATTGTCATTATGTGAAGTATTTGGTTTGTTCTATTTTTAGTACATAATTATTGACTTGAAAATAACTTATAATCTATTATATATTAACACAAAATGACTATTTCTTAATTAACGCTGAAGACCTTTTGAAAAAGACATGGAATTCTACTACTGTGGAAGCTTCCACATATGTATACACACACACACACACACACACACACACACACACACACACACACACCACACACATACACACACACAGGAAGAGTTACCATACTGCAGGATAACATTGTCATTGTTTGACACAAGAGGCTGACAAATACAAATCCCAATGCTAGGAACAGGTTAATACTTTGGAGTTAGTAGCTGGTGAGATCGTAATTCCCCTCAAACTTTGCAAGATACTGCCAATGTCATTAGTTGCCCTTCAGAACGTAACAGTGAGACCCTGTTGCTAAAGATATCATGTATTTGTATCATACAATATAGCAGAGTCAAGCTAGTTCTGAACTGGAAACTATCTCTTTTGGATAGCTTTCATAATGCCGTAATATGCTATGCAAATTATCAGAGGAGAAAGTAATCATCATTCATACCCAGTGTAAACCCCACAAGGTAAAATAATGACTGCTTGACAAGACACGCCCAATGGTATCATGGTCACATGAACATCCTAGGAGTAAACAAACACTTTCTGATTGGATTTAAGTCTTATTCCATGATATAAAACCCATATTTGGTACCATTATCATGCCAAAAGCTAGACTAGACAGGTCAGAAGTCCTAGAGGAGAACCTACTACTATTATGCTGCTAAGTGGATATAGTATTAAATGACTCATCACTATACACATAGGTCAGTGCATCTTTCAACCCTGATGACAGAAGTTTCTATTTGTAGTAGTTGGTGGTTAACACAGTGTCTTAGTGACATTTCTATTCCTGGGACAAAACATCATGGCCAAGGCAACTTATAAAAGAAAACATTTAATTGGAGGCTTGCTTATAGTTCAGAGGGTAGAGTCCTTGATCATCAGGGCAGCAGACAGGTAGGGATAGCACTTGTATATCTGATCTACAAGCAGGCAGAGGTAGGAGGCAGAGGCAGAGAGACAGAGAGGTGGAGGGAGAGGCAGAGGTAGACTTGGTCTGGCATGGGCATTTGAAACCTCAATGCCCATCCTCAGTGATACTCTTCCTCCCAGAAAGTCACACTTCCTATTCCTTCCAAACAGTTTCAGCAACTGGGGACCATGTATTCAAATATATAAGCCATTGGGGACCATTGTCATTCAAACCACTACAGTGTTTGTATAGCTTTGGAGAGCTCAAGTCTACAGATTGCAAGAGAGAATGACATCCTATTGTTCTAGAGGTACCACTGTGCTCTGTGGAGCAAGGGGTAGCCCAGGGAAACCAATGCTAATAATTCCATCAGTGGAGTATTACAGTTATGGAGTGCATACTCCTAATCCCCAAGCCCCAAATCTGAAGTACTCCATTATTCAAAACTTGAGCACCAACATCTACAAGTAGAAAATTTCACATCAGGGAATGTCACTTTATTAATAAAATTACTAAAAATTGTATTAAGTGAATAAAATATACATAAAAACTAAATGAATTTTTTTTTTGATTTTTTGAGACAGGGTTTCTCTGAGTAGCTCTATCTGTCCTGGAACTCATTATGTCGACCAGACTGGCCTCGAACTCACAGAGATCCACCTGCCTATGCCTCCATGAGTGCTGGGATTAAAGGCCTGCACCACCACTGCCCAGCAAAAGCTAAATGAATTTTATATTTATACTTCTGTCCCATTACAAACATGTCTTTTTTTTTTAATGTACAGACTCTGCAATATGAAGAGAGCAGAAATATAAAACCCTTAGGGTGGTAAGCATCTTTAGATAATGAATACTCAACATGCATAATCCTGTATGGTAGCATTCAGTGGTCAAGAAAGGCTAAAGGCAGCTTAGTTTGAGGCTATGGTCAAAGAGTAGCATGACAACTGAGTCCTGGGAAGCTAATACCATGGTGATGAGAGGGTGGGGCCAGGCAGAGTATCAGTAGGTGGATGTAATTACAACAACATGTTAATGATTATGTTTCAAATTTAAGAACTTTATGAATTTGATCAGTAGTTCAGAAAATAAGACTATACCTTATTTTATGTTAAATATATATTTCTCAAATCAAAAGCTAAAAACCATAATAGTAAATAGTGAAACTATTTCTCTAATGGAGTTACCTTTCATGGCAGTTGGTTTTATTCTTAAACATGTAAAGCCTGCACATAACGTGACAGTATTTTCCTGGAATTGAGTCTCTGATTTCTGAAATGGGAGTGGGAAAAGATGTGAAAAATGATGGCCTCGAGCTGTTTAAAATCCAAATTGAAACTTGTACTACAAAGAGGGAAGTTGAACCTGAGAGTTTCTGCCTCTATCAGCGTGACACAGAGCAGCAATTGAAGTTTCCCTACACCCCACGGATCTAATAAACACAGTGGTTCATTTAAAAGGGATTCGTTTTTCTTGGCTTTTGGAATTCAGAAATGAAGGAACATAGTCTAATGAATTACATGCTGTACATGTTCTAAATGCACAAATCACATATAGAGGTCTATTTTAGATGCTATTAGTGTTTATATATAGACAATTAACCATTTTATGCATCTCTAAATAGCTTGTTGAGCATTTTACAAAATTGCTTTGTTGAGTGGAAATAGTATTTTGAATGATTATAATTTATATTCATGAATAATATATATCAAATTTATACAGATTATATAAATTCTATATATTATATATGCCATTTTGGGGTTAAAAATATAAAGAATATTAGGAATCTATCTTAAAAGACAAATAAATACACTTAAGCCATGTAGTTTTTAAGTTAGTGTGGTCTTGCTATTTTTTGCTATACAGATTTGATAAGGATCCAGATTAATTGGAAAAGTTAACAAACATAACCACCAACATTTTATATTTTTAGATAATTTATATCATTACATAAATATACCAATAATTTATATAATATTTATGTATAAGGAGAATACCTTTTATGAAAACCTATAAATCTTAAAATTGAGGGTTTTTTTTTTGTTAGTTCTCCTTTTTATTAAATTTCCAACTATCTATTTAAGTTAATATGGTCTTGATTTGGCATAAAACTTGAAGTTTATTATTAATACTTGGTGACTATTTAATTATGTGTAAAGTACCATGTCAAGTTTAGTGGGTCTCACCATGCATATACCCAGATCCCTGAATTTAGATAACTTACAGTAAGAACTAAAACATTCCTGACACAGCTCAGGCTGTTTCTGGGGAGTTCAGCTAGAGAGTAGTCACTCCACACTTGATGCCCTAGTTAGGTCTAGCCATGGTTTTACAGTAGTGTGTTGTAGTACACAATATTTCACAATTAAGCTTATGACAATGGTGTGTGTTCACTTGTTACTCATAAATCTATGGATCGGTGAGAGAAACTGTGGGTTTTATAGGTCTAATAAAAGGAGATGAAGGAGATAGACTAGCACTTGAGATGTTTTTGATGAGAGGCAAGGCTGCTAGTGAACATTTGAAAAAAATGTTACAAATCCTTTTTTTTTTTAATTATAATTTTCTTCTCAAGAATTTCAAACTTCAATTCTAATGAAATATGATCACATCAAACCCTCAATACACTTCTTTAACTCCCCATAATCCCCAACACGCTCCCCTCCCAAGTTCATGTCTGTTTTCTTTTTCTTTCTTTCTTTCTTTCTTTCTTTCTTTCTTTCTTTCTTTCTTTCTTTCTTTCTTTCTTTCTTTCTTTCTTTCTTTCTTTCTTTCTTTCCTTCTTCCTTCCTTCCTTCCTTCCTTCCTTCCTTCCTTCCTTCCTTCCTTCCTTCCTTCCTTCCTTCCTTTCTTTCTTTCTTTCTTTCTTTCTTTCTTTCTTTCTTT
>CABHPP010139908.1:6199-21147 GCA_902168425.1 Peromyscus attwateri | reverse complement strand
ACTCAGGAGGCAGAGTCAGGTGGATCTCTGTGAATTTGAGGCCAGCCTGGTCTACAAAGTGAGATCCAGGACAGGCACCAAAACTACACAGAGAAACCCTGTCTCAAAAAAACCAAAACCAAAACAAACAAACAAACAAAAAAACCAGCAATAAAGAATTGATATTCATCAGCCGGGCGGTGGTGGCGCATACCTTTAATCCCAGCACTCAGGAGGCAGTGTCAGGCAGATCTTTGTGAATTTGAGGCCAGCCTGGTCTACAGAGCAAGATCCAGGAAAGGCGCAAAACTACACAGAGAAACCCTGTCTCAAAAAACAAAACAAAACAAAAAAAAAAGAATTGATATTCATCATTCCTCAGAAGTTTTGTTGAATTTATGGTGAAATCATGGGAATGTTTCAAGTAGAAATTCAGTCATTTTGACAAGCTAGTTAGGTTATTTCTTCTTGAATGAACTGTGGTGATTTTCATATTGTAAGAAATTTGAGTCCAATTTAAATGCAAAAGTGCCTTATTACATCCCCTTGTTACCGTTCTGATAGCTGTAGAACATGGAAGATGCCCCCTCTCTTCGCTACCACTGGCTATTTGTGTCCACTTTCCCTGGTGAGTCTGATTACAGCTTTATCAATTTATTGATCTCAGAGATCTGACTCTTGGACTTATTGAGTTTTCTTATTTCTTGTTCATTAAGTCCTTAAATGTTATCGCTTTCTTCTGCTCACTCTGGGATTGCTTGTCTGTCAGTTTCTGGCTTCTGAAGATGGAAATTGAGGTCATTGATTTGAAGCCATTCATTTTTTTTTAAACCAGTATAAGCGTTTAATGTCAGAATCCCTTCATAATCATGCTCTAGTGGAGTCTCAACCATTCTGGAATTTTGATTTCATTTTCACCTCTTCCAAAATGCTTTCTAATTTCTTTATCTATTTCCTCTTTGGCTATGGATTATTTTTAAGTGTTTTATTTATTTTACAAAGGGTTGGGGATTTTCCCAAAGATCTTTCTGCTGATTATTTTTACTTTGGTTCTATTTGGGTCAGCAAATATACTTGCAATGACTTGAATCCTTCAAATTCTTGAGCATTGCTTTACAGCCCACAGTATTGTCTATTTTGGCAAGTATTTCATGAGCACTTAAAAAGAATTGTGCACTCTGCTCTTGGGTGAAAGTGCCAAGTAGGTTACATTAGCTGATAATTTTGCTTAAAAAAAAAATGTGCCTCTCTTCTATTTTTTCCACCAGATATTGGGAAAGAATATAGAAACTCACTGATTTTTCATTACAATTATCTGAGCTCTTCTTCATTTTGAGTAATTTCCATTGCTATATTTCAAGTGCACTGCTATTTTTTTTTTCTGTCAAATCCTTACCCTCCTATCTGGTACACTGTTCCTGCCATCCCCATGGTTTTCATCTCTACAAATACTGTTGAGCGCCAGAGGAACAGCTCAGTGGGTAAAAGCTCCTGGGGTGCTGGCATGAGGATCTGAGTTTGCACCTCAGCACCCAGATAAAAAGTTGGGCGTGGCGGCACCTGTAATCCCAGCACTGTGGGGTGCAGAGACAGGAAGATCTCTGGGGCTCACTGACTGCCAGCCTAGCTCCATCAGTGAGAGACCCTGAAAGGAGTAAGTGGTTGAGCAGGACATCAAATGTCCTCCTCTGTAAGCGTGTGACCACACATACACAACACACACACATACATATACAACACACAACACACATACATCACACACACACAACACACACATACATCACACACTACACATACCACACACATACATCACACACTACACACATATAGCACACACCACACAAACCCACACATCACACACGTACCACACACCCAATACATACAACCACACAACACACACACACACACACACCACACACATACATCACACACTACACACATACAGCACACACCACACAAACCCACACACCACACACATACCACACACCCAATACATACAACCACACTACACACACACACACACCACATACACCACACACACACTCCATACTCTGGTGAGTAGCATGGGAAGAGCATCTAGAGATCTCTGGAGTTCTCTCTGTACAGCTCTTCCTCTGTCCTGTGAACCTGATCTTGGTCTCCCTGGATTCTCAGCTCTCTCTCCTCATCTCTGAGCTCACTAGGCTCTCCTGAAATTCCTCCCACCTCACCACGGCCTGGAAGCTCTCAAACCAGGAGACCGGAGTAAGTGCTGTTCACTCTTTTGTTTTATTCTCCCTGTGTCTTCGGCGTTCACATCCTGAAGTCCATTGTTTAACCATCTGTGTGGGTGGGTTTTTGTTGTTTTGTTTGTTTGTTTGTTTTTTTCCTGTTGGTTGTGTTGGATCTGGTCCCTCTATTATCCTGAGGAGGTCCTGATATGAAAAACTGATCATCTTGTGTGGGGGGTGGGGGGATCACTTCTTCTCCCAGAGCATGAAGAACTGTCACACATGTACCAGGTTCTTAGAACATTTATACTAACCACAGGATTTTTCACTTTGTAAGCTTGTCAGAAATGTACAGGCCTCCCATCCCCACCAGGCTCCCAGTGTGAAGTTCTCACTGGACTTCTGCTCCAGATGGAAGTCCTGGTTAAACTGCTAATCAACAGACAAGAAGTGAAGACAACATGTGTGCCAGTGCTCCATAGTGCACATCACCACAGGGCACATCACCACTGTGCATATCACCACAGGGCACATCACCACAGTGTACATCACCACAGTGTACATCACCACAGGCCACATCACCATAGGGCACAGCACCACAGGGCACATCACAGACGCTGGCTTGGCTATCTCTGCCTCTGGGAGTTTACAATTCTGGACCTGATGAACCGTTATCTGTGTTATCAGCAGAGGCTCTGTTTTCCAACCACAGTTTTTCAGTTTTGTGAAAGACCAACCAGCACGCTTTTATAAACAGAGGATGTGATTTCATACATGCTGTGGTAGAAGAGGAAGAATTGACTGACTAGGGTATTAAATGCTTTTCCATGCATGCCTAGAAATATTGCTATTTTGGTTTTGGTTTTCTTTTTATAAATGAACTAAAATCTCATTTTCTCCCAAGTACCTAGCAAAAAATCCTTTTCTAAAGAGGCATAAACCACCTACCAAAAATCTCTAAAAATAGGTTCCTTCTGTACTCAGAAGATTTTCGTGGAAATCAAAGAAACTAAGTATAGATGACTGTGCCTTGGAAACTAAAATTTAGTCCAACACAAGGTATGATTGTCCTATTTTGAGTCTAAATTCACGTTATTTGGGAAGACTCAGGCTTCAAAATTATTTCTCCTTTCAGAAAACCTGGCAGAAACTTAAATAAAACATGCCCAACAGCTCACAGCAATGCTCTATGTTCTCTCAAAATGTCAGTGGAACTGAATTCTCCCCTTCGGTTCTGTGGTTCGTTAGTTCTGTGGTTCGGTTAGTTCTGTGGTTCGTTAGTTCTGTGGTTCGGTTAGTTGAAAGGGCAGAGGAGGGAGCGCTGGCGCACTACCACGCACAAGACTTGGATGGAATGAATGAGATACAGTCAGATTTCCAAGGAAGCCCCCCCACCCCGAGAGACTAACTTCAGCCAAAGATGTCCACCACAGAGCCAAGTGTCAGGGGAGTAGGTGTGGAAGGGAAATTTAGGGAGAAAGGAGTAGCTTTGTGCATGAGTCCTTTGGACTAGATCATGACACTTGTGGGGAATCTCAAGACATTTGTGAGTTATTTAGTGGGCTGTCTTGGAATTTAACCAGTTCCAAAATTAGCCATGGGTTTTCCTTTCCTTTCCTTTCCTTTCCTTTCCTTTCCTTTCCTTTCCTTTCCTTTCCTTTCCTTTCCTTTCCTTTTTGTTGTTGTTGTTGTTGTTTGAGATATGGTTCCTCTGTGTAGCCCTGGCTGTCCTGGCATTTGCTCTGTGTAGACCAGGTTGGCCTCGAACTCAGATATCCACCTGCCTCTGCCTCCCGAGTGCTAGGATTAAAGGTGTGTACCACCAACTCCCAGCTTAGCCATGGGTTTTTCATAGGCTACATGTATAGCCAAGGCTAATTTATGTACGGGGTTCTATCAATATCTGATATTTTTCTTTTTAAAAACGTTTAGCTTTGTGTGTATGTGTGTCCATGTACACGTGCATGCCTAGTGCTCACAGAGGCCAGAAGAGGGTGGAGGATCCCCTGGAACTGGATGATTGTGAACTACCATGTGTGTTGAGAACCAAACCCAGGTCCTCTGGAAGAGCAGCAAGTACTTTTTAACTGCCTCGCCAGCTCTCGGGCCCTGGATAGCTGCTATTTTTTCAAGTTCAACATTTTCTCGACATTCAGTCCATCAGACTGACAATGCTTGCTTTTCTGTTTCTACTTTCTGGTACTAAATTGAGTATTCCAGTCACTTCAGAGCTGTCGTTCAGTTTACACAGGTGTCTTCTCTCATCAAATCTTCCTTTTGGCACAAGGATGGGATTTTCATTGCTCCCAAACTCTCAGTTCACACATGAGCAGACTGACTTGGAGATGGCCAGTGAGTTAGCCAAGAAATCAAAGCCTATAAGAAGTAGAGGCAGGATCGAATCCCAGATCGGTCTCAATGTCTGATCCTTCAAAAGGGGTCATCCTATAGGAGGTCGGTCAGAAAGAGTAAAGCATGCACTAACCAGGTCAAGAAAGACCCAGGGGCCCGAGCTGAGGAAAGTGTCTCCAGTCCATTAGTATTCCTCTGACAGAAGCCACGAGAGAACATTTTCTTCTAAAAGTAAGTCGTAATATAAATTAAATTTCTCTTCCTCTCCCCCAATGGGCATTGTAGAGCAGTGGGTACAGAGAGCTAAGAGTTTGAGTCTCAGGTGGGCAGTGGTGGCACACGCCTTTAATCTCAGCACTTTGGAGGCAGAGGCAGGTGGATCTCTGTGAGTTCAAGGCCAGCCTGGTCTACAGAGTGAGTTCCAGAACAGCCAGGGCTACACAGAGAAACTCTGTCTTGGGAAAAAAAAAGTTTGAGTCTTATTTCTGCTTGTTGTTAATTCAGTAACCCCAATTCTGCATGCCTCAGTTTCTCTATAAAATGTCATGCTAATACACTACAATCTCACAAGGTTTTGTGGGGGAGATGGAATTGTTTCTAGAGTTCACAATATATTCAAGGCACTACGCAAATTTTAATCTTTATTAGGTAAACAAGAATAAAAATCCTAGGGCTACAAAAATCCTTCTTGTAATGGTAAATTCTGCAGAATTTCGATAAGGAAAAAAATGCAGCCTGGTGTCCTAACTTACACACAGATGCACTCCCACGGGCCCTCAGAAATAACGATTCTGCTGTGTTTGTGCATGCTTATCTGCAGAGGGCCTGGCAGCTCTTTATGAACCGCTTCATTCCACACTAGCAGCCCAGGCCTGTCCTCCCTTCTGTCTAGTGAGGTCACTGGTTAGGGTTCCAGGGCTGGGAAGGCAGAGGAGGCCGCACAGTGTGTGCACATCGCCACGTGCCAAGGAGAAAGAGAAAACCTTAAAATTCCTCTTGCTTTTCCCTGTGAGAACCTCTTGTCTTTTTTGCCTAAATAAGTAGAAATAACTGTTTAAAACAGATTTCATCCTTTTCCCCAAAGACAGGAAAATATTTCTTTTGGACTTAATTTTTCTAGGTGGCTCTTAGATGGTTAGAACATTGCGTATGAGCCATTTTGTGCTCTGAAACAAAAGTAAGCAGAAAGGACCAGCATACTGAGGAAAATCCCTGCATCCTTTGAGAATCCCTACAACCAAACCACCTGCAATCTTGCCCTTTAGTTTTAGTGATATTATTCTGTGCCTTGTGTCCCTAAGTAGGCTTATTATAAGTCAATTATAATTAAATTAAATTTAATTAAAAATTTAAATACCAGAATTGTACCACCAAAATTATTTGAAAATAACTCTCCGAAATAATGATGAAATTTAACTTGTTTTCAGGTTTGGTGAATGAATATAGCTCCTCATTTGTAAATGAAGAAATGCCATCACCAACACCGGGGACACAGCTCTTTGGTGCAGATAATCAGAGGCTGATGTGACAACAGAGTGTCAGCTAATTAACATTCCAGGGATGGCTCCGAAGCCAATTCTGCCATCAAACATAGATTTAAGTATGAGCACATGTACATTCAAACTACATGTTCAAGAAGAGGTCAATAGCTAATATAATTGTTCAATGAAGGGGACATTATGAGAGTATTTAGAAAAATCAGGATGTAGTTTATAGCAATATGGACAATATTAGACATAATAGTATGTGAAAATAGGATACACAATTGAATAAAGCTGTGAAAACCAATATGCCTATGGGAAAGACAAAGAATGTATTCAACACTGAAAAGAACTCAGTTTGATAAATTGTTTGAAGCTTTATGTTCAAATTTTATTACCACTCTATGGTGCCTTTGAGGATTTTTAAAGAAATAATATCCTGGAGTGACGATGGGGACAGCAACAGACAGATGTAGATGCTGAAGGCCTCTACCCATACCAGATGCCAGAATCACCCTTCAGTTGTGACAGTAAAAAGGTCTCCAGACATTGCAGCTAAATCCTCAGAACCCACATGGTGTAAGGAACATCAACTCCTGAGTTGTCCTCTGACTTCCACATGCATGATGGTTATTTCAACACATGCACATGCACACACACGCACACATGTATGCATGCACACTAAATAAACAAATAAATGTACAAAAATTTTAAATCCATTATTTTGGGGGCTCTCTAATTAGTTTGGCTCCTCAAACTAATGATCGAATAGGTCTAGGATGAACATTTACAGGATGCATTTCTAGTGAGTTCCCAGGTGCTGCTGCCATGGGGAAGAACCCTCACGGTGAGAGTCCTTTGGACAGTTGGTCTCAAACTAGAGACCATGTAGAAATCCATATGGCCCCATACAGTGGGACTGGGGATGAGCCTGGTGCAAGCCAGGGCAGGTAGAAGCAGCAGAGGGAGAGGCAGGGTGGCAAGACAGGCAGTGGTTGGGTGTCCTGTGGAAGAGGGTGCTGTACAATGAGCTGCCAGCCCACAGGGAACTGCACAATTCTTTAATGGATAATATTTCTGACTTTCCCTCAAGCCTCTCCATTCAAGGACAGAAAAGTCAGCCATCAGCTGCAGGAATTGTATTATAATTGAGTAATAAACATGGCATATGGAGATACTCATCAAAGTTATTAACTAATTTGTACCATGCATCTGGAACTTATCAAG
Source organism: Peromyscus attwateri (assembly GCA_902168425.1). NCBI lineage: Eukaryota > Metazoa > Chordata > Mammalia > Rodentia > Cricetidae > Peromyscus > Peromyscus attwateri. The sequence continues at coordinate 13,898 of CABHPP010139908.1, read as the reverse complement.
GTTCATCTCTCAGTGACTAAAGGTTTGGAATCACAACTGCCTCCGAAGGACAGCACATCATACGCAAAGTTCTTAGCAGTTTTTGGCGACTGGCTACACAAGATTTGAGAGGGAAGGGAAGGAAGAGAAGGGAAGGGAAAAAGAGGGGAGGAGAGTGGAAGGGAGGGAAGGGGACACAGAGACAGAGAGACATAGAGACAGACTATGATTTGAGACTCAGACTTATTTATGGGATAAAGATACAAACATGTCATCCCCAGGTCTGAGACACTATCCCCAGGCCATCACAATCTACCCAGTCCTCCATGGGGATCCCCTGCATGCTTCAGAACTTTGGTGGAGTACTATTTACTTCTTATCTCCTGATGGAGATGTGAACAAGTATTTCTTCAACCAAACTGAACCTCACCATGGCTGCAAGTGTCTAGATTATTCAGACATCTGGAAAGCCAAATGAAAAGCCTTTCTTTCCTTCTGGATTACTGTCATTATGTCAGTAATGATGGCTTCAATGAAGTCCCCCTCTCCCGCTCTCATCTGCTTTCCCTGATCCATTTCCAAGACTTGGAAATGTTCACCTCTAACAAAGCCATCACGAATGACAATTTCCCACTCTAACACACTGCCAAAATGCATTTTATTCTTGTTCATAAGCCAGACGAGAATGGGTTCCTATGCCTTGAGGACAAGACAATTGTAATCCCCACACCATTAAATGAACAAACAAAATCAACAACATCCATTAAAAAGAGCAGGAATCTAATTCTATTGTTCAGACTATGCCTACATGAGAGTTTAAAATTGTTTTAATGAAATCACAGACAGGCTTAATGCATAGACGTCACAGTGTCTCTTCCTTTTAAAGCCAACTCATCTTATTTTTCAACTAATAATTGATTGACTTTTAAATTCCTCACTGTAGATTTTATTAAAGCTAGTTTGGGTGTTTTAAAAATAAAGTTCAAATGCTTATATTTATGAAATACTTATGAGGATATGAGTGTTAAATCCAAGGAAAGGAAGAGCAATCCAAGAAGCTGCTAAGTATCAATACTGTAGTGTGAAATTCACCCTTTTTTCCTTTTTCTTTGCATATTCTAGCCATGCATATGATACATTGGATACAATACTTAAAATGCCAACATTCTGGCCAAATGATGATTTTGGAAGATTCTAGATGCATTGTTTGAATGGCTGAGTAGCCTGTTTGAAATTTCACATTTTTTATTTTTAAATATGTATTTATTTTTCTTTCATGTGTATGGGTATTTTGCTTGCATGTATGTCTGTGCATCACGTGTGTACAGTGTATGCAGATGCCAGAAGAGGGTGTCCAATTCCCTGAAACTGGAATTACAGGTGGTTGTGAACTGCCGTGTGGGTTCTGAGAATCAAACTCGGATCCTCTGCAAGAGCAACACATGCTCCCTGCCACCTCTCCAGCCCCTCACACTTTCAAATGAAAATACAGAGATCTCTGTGTATCTTGTGTTTTATTATCTTACATATCAGTTTGTTTTAAACTATTAAATCTGGACATTACAATATTGAGAGTAAGCTATGGGGGAGTCTCATACTCCATCATTTCTGGGTGTCTCAAAAATAAAACCTAAACCTTCTCATGTAAGCACAGATTCCGGGGCAAGTTTACAGGTGTTTTGATCTAGTCTTTGCTCTGATATTCTCTATACTTTCTTGTTCTGTATCACACCAACCTTCTAAAATGTATACTCTAAAGACTTCTTAAATTTCTTTAAGTGCATCATGGACATTTCTGAGAGCTAATGTCAATGATTCCCTTAGTAGTGCCTGTCATCCCCTACAACTTCTGTTGGAATACTAGTCACTGGACCCACCATCCTGAATTAGGAACAAAACTTGCTTCAGACACCAGCCTAAATTATTTAATTCTCTACTATACAAGCCTCCAGATGACTTAAAATATTCCATCATTGGTTCATGGTCTTACCGGAAGTGAGACTCGCCATTGCTTCAGATCCATGATCGTCTCCATAGTGACCAACTAGCGTATGTGGCTCTAGCATTTGGTTTGGAATATAAACCAAATGGTCACCCCCATCATCCTCCAACATAAAAGATGAGTCTTTCCCAGCACTCAGCTCTTGGCCAAGAAGGCTGTTCTCGCTTGCAGAAACCTCATGCAACTTAGTAGTCAATCTAGATGAAGACAAAGAAAGATTTAGGTGGAATCCAAATAAGTTGGAAAGACACATATAAAATATCCAAACATTTTAATATGGTCCTTTAATTACTTATTAAAGGAGATGGGGGTGGTATCTCAGTTGGGAAAGTGCTTGGTTTACAAGCATTAAGACCTGAGTTTGATCCCCAAGAACCCACATGAAAAAGCTGATGGTAGTAGTGTCTGCTTGGAATCCAAGCACTAGGAGGGAAAGATGTGTGGACCCCTGGGGCTCTCTGGCCAGGCAGCACAGCCTACTTAGTGAGCTCTAGGGCAGTGAGAGACCCCAACTTAAAACCAAAACCCAAAACCAAGGTAGATGATGCCTGAGGAACAACAGCCAAGGTTGTTGTCTGGCCCTACACACACACATACACACACACACACACACACACACACACACACACACACACGTGTACACACACACATGCATATACATGTGCACCCACACATGTGAACATATATATGAACACACATATATACACAGAATAGAAAAAATTGGGTGGTAAAAAATTCTCAATTTCAATCATTCCTTTGGAATAAGCCAAGTCTGATTTGCATAGAGTTGTCAATAAATGATGAGGAAGTCATTCATCAATCAGCCACAGGAACAACCTTATTATACCTCAGATTGATACCAGTTATCACAGAAAATGGATGTTTAATGGACAAAGTCCTGTTCTGAGAGGAATAAGGTTACAAGGAGACTCTTGAAATGGGGCCAGCACTTATATTGACAGTTTAAGAGTTCTTCATGATATTTTAGAATTACATTTTTATTCAGATGATAACAGAAAACATATATAAGCATATTCTTGGTAATGTCATTTTAATTTAATTTTTGTAGTTGTGTGTAATAGTGGTGTTTGGTATCCAGAGGTATTATTTAGGGGGCCTGAGAGATGGCTTAGTGGTTAAGAGCACTGACTGCTCTTCCAGAGTACCTGGGTTCAATTCCCACCCCCACATGGCAGCTCACAACTGTCTGTAACTCCAGTTCCAGGGGACCTGACACCCATGGCAAAGCACCAATGCACATTAAATAAAAATAAATAAATTTTTTTAAAAAAAGAAGTATTATTTAGCTGTGGGGCAGAACAAATAGACGTAACATATGAAATGATATTGCCACAGCCCATGAGGGCCGAATGACATCATGACACACTGCACAGACGATGGTCTTGTACTTGTGTGTGAGGATCCGTGGTGCGAGCGCAGGCTGTCATGTAACAACAGAGGCCAACTGGGCCCAGGTGCATCTGCGGCATGTGCCAAATGTGGGTCTTCACAACTTCAGCTTTAGAAAAACAAAATCACTCATCCCATGAAATTAGCATGGGCCTGTTTTTGTCTGATTGTTTAGCTCTGGTGTGTAAAGTTGCTTGGCTTTAATAGTTGAGTAAAAATCACAAGGGTTATGGTATGGACAGTGAGGCTTGTATTTGTACATGCTCAAGTAACAACGTAATTGTCTGCAGCCCTTTTTAAAAGAGTCTGTGGCTTATTCAATGGGAACCACTCTACTTGACATTAATGCTATCCTCCATAGGGGTCGGCTGTTGGACATGTCCTTGCTAAACTACCAAAGAAATGGAACCTGACATTAGAGGAGTATGCACTTGCATGGATACTGGTTGCTTCTGATATCTAGAAGAAGCCGTATCTTCTCTGAGAAGCTGCCTTGTTTAAGGCAATCTGAGATAAGGGAGTAATTAACTATGGGCCAAGACCAGCTATAGCAAGGGATCCAAGCTCAGTGAAGCTCCAGCTAAAATCAACCGCTAAGGGCTATTCTCACAGTATTCCATGGGCTAGATTCAGCCAATTAATTGTTGTATTTTTACTGTAGATAAATACTAGTGAAAGTTGTTGGCACGTGCTGTTGTATTAAAGTCTTCTGTGGGATGCTTTGAGGTTGGAACAATGACTCAGATGCAGATCCAGACTTAGTGAGGTAGACACTGGGCTTCGCTGCCACAGTGCCTTAGCAGAGGAATAAAAGACACAAAAAGAGCACTGTCTGTTGGTGTTTTTGAGATGACATGGTCTTTCTATGTAGCCCAGATTGGCCTTGAACTCACAATCCTCCTGCCTCTGCTTCCAGAGAACTGGGCTTACAGGAGTGTAAACAAAACAAAACAAAACCTCAGACTGGAAAGCATGCTTGGTGCACGGCTGATGCTGTGGAAAGTGGAATCTATGAAGAGCCTTTACCTCAGAGACCTTGTTGGCTTCCTTTGCCTAACAGCCTGCCATGGCTGGTTACACACCCACCAGTCAATTACCAAGCACTTGTAAACAGAAGCACTCTGCTCCCCACCTGAGGCTGCTGTGCAGCACATCTCCCCTCTCTAACCTGACACGCCTGCAGTCACCCTCCAGCATCGGCGGTGGGTACTGATTGAATCCACCTACGGAGAGAACAAAGTTAGAGTTTGATTTCAAAACTAGAAATTGGGTTTTCTGGGCAATGAGAACCCCAACAGGAATCCTCTCAAAGCAATAAATGTTAGTAACACATTTCAACAGAATTTGGCTGCAGTGAAGATGGAAAACTTTAGAAATGGCACTCATAACTTGAGCCTCTGAGGGTTTCAGTGGCCAGAGAATTACTAGGATCACGGGAAAGTGCTCAAGGTGTTCGGGGAAGGGCTAACCGGGATGCAGGGACACACGAGGGCTGCATGCCTGTGCTAACGTAATCTGAGAGACAATCTATCCTCATTCTCTATGGCTTTTTCTCCCAGACTTAAACTACTAGCTCAAACATAAAAAAGACGGTGTCTTATTACATGATATCATTTCTTTGCTTCTGCACCAATAAGCACTGATTTCCTATGAGAAAAGGAGTCACAGAAAGGATTTTAACTTACTGACAACACAATACATCTCTCTAATCTCTTTCTGTACAGCCTGTAAATTGCACAGTACTGTGGCCCATAATTGTCCCTCTCATTCAGGAAAACAAATTTTAATGAAACAAGGCCCTTGGTTATTGAAGATCCAAGGCTCTAAGAAAAGCAACTCATAGTTTTATTTTGCTGATTCTGGGATATGCTTTATTTTTTTTTCTATTTGTCTAAAATGAGAATGTCTCTGATCGATTCCATTTGCCAGTGGCTACTGTGGAAGGAGGAATCATGATACCGCTGTTTCCTCTGTATACAGAAAAGCAAAAATGCACAGAACTGGAACTTTGGGGGGAAATTCTCACGGGACCAGAAAATGCAAGAGCAGCCCTCTAACTCTGACAGATGAAGTGGGTTCCTGAAGACAGAGAAGGCGGGAGTCAACTTAAATCAGCTTTGCTCAGTTGCAAAGCTATGGCCCAGCCCAGCAGGACCAGACCCAAGATGTTTTGAGTCTATTAAAATTGCTGCATTGTTAGCCATCTGGATGGCACAAAGGACAAGACTCTGTGGGGAACGATGGACAGCCATGCCTCTGGACAAGAAGTTAAATGTCTAAATGTTTACTGTTTGCAAAAGTCTCTTTCAGATGAGAAGTTGTTTGGGGATGACCTAGCCATCTACTCTGCCCAGATGTTCCTCACATGTGTGTACTGGAGTGACATATGATGGTAAACATCTGAAAAACATGACTATAAAGTAAAAAATTCTAATCCAATGGAAGGGTTGGCATCAAAATTTATTTGGAAGCATTGTTTTGATTCATCTTTATGGCAAATGAGAGACCATGTTGGGTTTAAAAGCAATAATCTAGCATTCCCAAGAGGTTGCTCTTGTCTGGACTGCTGGTAGTATGTTGTATAAACTGGACATGCAGGACCCATAGGAAAATAACCACTGAATTTGCCAAAATGGGGCAAAGTGGTCTTCAGGTTCCTGCTTTGCAGAGGAGACTACAAAATATTCTACAGATCACAGGGAGAAGCAACTAAAAAACTCTAGACCTATTGGCTGAAGATGGATGCCCCAACGTTGCAGAGGAACTTTGGGTGACTGTCCAGGCAGCCAGCTGTCTCTGTCATTCTAGATTTTTGGAAGTTGCTTACAATGGCCTTCTTATTTACTTAGGTAATATTATATCCTTCTGGGGTCTTTGATGTAGTTGAAGACTAGTTATAATTTTCCTTGGTTATGATAAAAGATAAATTAGATATGAAACTTTAGACTTACAAATATAGGATAGATGATAGAATATTCTCTTTAATTTTGCAAACTACAAATAGACTAGATATTGTAACTGTAATTCTTGCTTGATAACTATTCTATTATATGTAATTTTACTATGTTAAAGTTAAAACCTTCCTTTATAATTATATAGAAAAGGGGAAATGCTGGGGGATGTCTTTCTGTATGCTGGGAATATGTGTTGCTCCCATTGGCTAATGAATAAAGTTGTTTTGGCCTATGGCAAGGCAGCTTAGAGGCAGGTGGGAAAGAAGAAAGACAGGAAAAGAAAGGCAGAGGCAGGAGAGACACCAGCCACCACCTAAGGAGAAGCAACATGCCAAAAGACCAGTAAGCCACGGAACATGTGGCAAAACATAGATTAATAGAAATGGGTTAATTTAAGATATAAGAGCTAGCTAGCAAGAGGCTTTCCATAGACCATACAGTTCGTTTGGTCTATGAATATAAGCCTTTGTGTGTTTATTTGGGACCAAGCAGCTGCAGGACGCCAGGGTGGGAGAGATTCATCCCAACCGCAGGACTGAGCAAGACCAGAGAAACTTCTGACTACAGATGCATAATGTGTTTAACAGTTGAATATGAGTCATAGAAAACAGGCAGAGGCCTCCTTACAGTGGAGAATATACCCTGAGGATACTATTCCTGCTGTGGGACATTCCCTCAACACTAGGGAAACAGAGTTTGCAAACTCTCTCTAAACCTGACAGAGTCCCAGAAAGAACAGCCTCAGTTCCATTTGTGGAATCGTCCAGAAGATAGTTTGCTATGGTTTGGATAAATGTTCCTCAGAAGTCCATGAGGTTAAGACTTGGTGTCTAGGGCAGAGTTATTGGGAGATATCCTATACTTTAGGAGGTAGGCCTAATGGGAGGTCCCTAGGTCATTGGGGTGTACCCATGAAAGTGCCTCAGGACCCTTCCCTTCTTCTCTATCTTGCTTCCTAGTTTCTTACAGAAGCAAATTTATTCTTTCCCACATCCCAGCCACGATGTGCCAAAGGCACAAAGAACCAGGCTGCCTGACTCTGGACAGTAAATCACAAAGATGATTAAAAAAAAAAAACCTTATCCTCTTTATAAGCTAATTCAGTATGAGGCAGACTAACACAAAGGTTTCATCAACATAACTTCTTGGTATTTGAGGACTGGGTTTTGTTTTGTTTTTTTTTGTGGGGGGAGGGCTGGATGTCCATCCTGTGAATTGTGGAATGGTAAGAGAATCTCTAGCTTTTACCTACTTGACATTAACAGCACTTGAAAATTGTAAGAATCAGATAAGAAAACTGTTCAGGATATTTCCAACTATCTCCTGGAGTCAAAATATCAGAGAGAGAGAGAGA
>CABHPP010139907.1:0-29272 GCA_902168425.1 Peromyscus attwateri | reverse complement strand
TCCTTCCTTCTCTCTCTCTCTGATATTACATTAAAATTTTTTATGTAGTGTGCATGTGATATACATACATACACACGTGCCATGGTACATTTGTGGGAGTCAGTTTTCTCTTTCTATCGAGTGGGTCCTGGGGCTCCAACTCAGATCATCAGGCTTGGTGGCAAGTACTTTTCCCAACGGAGTCTTCTTGCCGGTCCTGTACTGAGTTCTAATTCAGCCAGGGTGAGTTCCTGTCACACAAAAAAACTAAACAAGAAGTCAAGGTCCCTGCCCTGCTCACTTCCCTTTGTGCAGGCAAAGGGTAGAAGAGGATATTAGAATTAAAAGGCCAAGGTGGATTTTGGGGAGAACAGCCCTGTGCCCCCTCTAGCCAAAGCCGAAGGGGTCACAGTTTCCAGAAGGCTTGTTTAAGACAAAGCCAGGTGAGGGAAGAGCAGGGTCAGGTCTCCACTTGTGTCCTGCCTGCACCTTCCACTCCCATTTGGTTCTTTCCTGGAAAGCGGTCGCCCTCTTGTTTATTCTTCTAGCAGTTTCCCACCCCACTTGGCCAGTGGGATGGGAGGAGGACAGTGTCCAGGGCTTCTGGGGAGCCACATTTAAGCCGTGACTTTTACAGTGTGCCTTGTGGAGTGTCATTCGTACCCCCCTGGGTCCGAGTTTCCATCGTCACTTCCAGCCCCTCCTCCCTCTAAGTCGTAGAATCTTCTAGTACTTTTTCCTTGGGGGTCAGAACAGGAATCTAGCCAAGGGGTGGGGCCACCTGCTTGGCGGGCTGGCCTCCCATCCGACCCCACTCTGTCCCAGGAGAGGCTCCCCTCTCCTTGCCCCCAGCAGCTGCTTGCAGGGTCCAGGCTGAGAGCCCAGCTTGGCGCGTCTCTGGCTGAGTCCGATGAGAGAAAACAGGTTAAAAGTTCAGCCCTTGTTCTCTCCAGGAAGAAGAATCTGTAGCATTCGAGTGTGAAAAGGAACCTTCTTTCAGCTCCAGAGCTACACAATGGAACTTCCCCCCAATTTGCCATCAAAAGGATGCCCTTGGCACTGGCTCCCCCCGTCCCCCGCGCCCCCCCCCCCCCCCCCATGGCCCCCTCTCAAGCGCAAGAGGACACAGTGACCACAAACTGGAGCCCCAGGCGGTCATGAGGCTCTTCTGCAGCCTCTCCTGTCAGCTCAGAGGTCTGGCTGGGGTCACCTCCGCCCAGACACTCCTCCCTTTTCCCACCCTCTATCGCCACCGCCCTGCCATAGTTCACACCCTCATGGCCTCCCATTTGGACCTTCTCTGCAGCCTGGACACTCTCCTGGTCCTGGTGCATCTAGCACAGACCAAATGACGAGTTGTGTCAAGTGCCCGGAAATGTAGATGGTGGGAGGCAAGACACCTGTGTGTCCCAGTCCTTCACCACCAGCTCTTGAAGTCTCCCACTGCTCCAGATGCCCTCTTCCCAAAATGAGGCTACTAGGCAAGACCAGGCAAGCACCTCAAATGGTCTGTTTTTCATTTCCTGGAACTCTATGGAGGAAGTGATTAGTGGCCACAGAGTGTAGCGATTGATTAGTGATGCCTGCAGGGGATACAGAGATGGCCACGTAATGGTGGTACTGAATAATGATGCCTGAACCGGGCCCAACATTGGAGTAGGGTAGTGTGTCTCCTATTGTAGGTGGTATGGAGCTGTGAGTGTCTCTGTATCTCTCTGCCAGTTCCCTCATAGTCATTTATATTCATACTCATCTCCAGTCTATGAACTGTTTCATAGTAGGGTGTTTTTTAAAAAATAAATATTTATTATGAGTATGTGTGTATATATGTACATGTATGAAGGGGCTAATCCATGACGCTACGGGCATGTTAGAGGACAATTTTGTGGCGTTGGCTCTCTGCTTCCACCTTTATGTGGGTTCTAGAGATTGAACTCCCTTCATTTACCTGCTGAGCCAGCCATCTCACTGGCCTCCTGCAGCTGAGTCATTGTTTTCTCTCTTGCAGTACCCAGGCCAGTGCCTGGTATATAACGGACGTTGAGATGTGTTTGTTGAATGAATGCTTGAAAGCATCTGTGTAAATCCATTCAAGATATGACAATTCAGTTCAGTTTTGACAGCCCTTGGTAGGAAAGGTCCAGTAGGGAAGGATACTGACTCTGATCTACAAGGGCCCGCGGATCTCCTTCACTTTAAGCGGTGTGGCTTTCCCCCCATCAGCTAGCTACTGGTTCTGACACTGGTTTGAGTCTCTGGGACCCCATAGAGCAAGTAGCAAGCACACTCTGATGTCTGTTCTTCACTCCCCTCTTCAGGTCTCCATCCTGGGGTGGAGTTGGCTGAACACTGGAGGAGGGACTCCAGGATGAGACATGGTAGAAGGGATGACTACTGGAGAAGAGGGAGGGTACCTCTCCTGAGGCCAGTAAGGCAAATGCTGGGTCCCCAGAGGTTGAAGAGGGACCTCCTCCAAGGCCCAGACAATTCCAGTGTCTGCGAATTTGATATAAACTGAAAAGCAAATAGGTACTTGAATTTTGATGTAAAATTTTGAGGAATTGGTGGTGGATCCTCTGAAACACCTAAGAGAATCCTAGATTAAGATCCTCCACCAGCCCGTGTGGTGGTGGCTCATACTTTTAATCCCAGCACTTGGGTGGTAGAGGCAAGTGATCTTGGAGTTCGAGGCCAGCCTGGTCTACAGAGCGAGTTCCAGGACAGCCAGGGCCACACAGAGAAACTCTAAAGAGAAAAAACAAACAACACTCCCCCCTCCCCCAAAAAAAGACCCTCCACCAGAAAAGGAGGGGCAAGATAGTGAGCTGTGGTTAGCTGGAGGATGGGGATGACCACAGAGAGAGGGGTGTAACAGAAAAATGGACTCTAACAGTCGGCGAGGCTTTTGGAGTAAGGGGGAATGTGAAGCTCGAGGCTGGATCTATAGGACAAGTGGTCTGGAGGACTGGAGGAAATGCTGTAAGGAAGAACCTGGAGGGGTGGGATCCCAGGGTCAGCAGAGTAACTGCCAGCGCTGGGAAGTGGGGCGGGCGGTGACTCTTTGCTCTTCCCACAGAAACCCTGATGGACTCTACCACAGCGACGGCTGAGCTGGGCTGGATGGTGCATCCCCCATCAGGGGTGAGTTCTGGGCCCTCAAACCCTGCTTGGCTGGCTCCCAGCATGCCTCAGAGTCTACTGATGCCTCACACATCCCCTCACATCCCAGCCCCTTTCCTCTCTTAAGGGCCGAGCCTCTCACATCTCACCCTCCCCATCCCACCCACCCTTGATTGAGTACCCGTTCCCATGACAACATGTGGACACTTTGGCCTTTATCCCATAGAATTCCCCAGGGGAGGCTGAGACATAGGTACTCACACGGTGCCCATTTCAGAAGAGGGAAGTATACGATTCTGTTCTGGGCCAGAGACCACACCAGGGACCTTTTACATGCCATCTCCAATACAGAAACTCCGAGATATAGCCACCTGCCGGGGCCTGACAACTTCTAATGAAGGGGTTCAGGGTTGTTTGATTGTGGTTCAGTTTTTGGTGCTTGGGGATCAGACCCAGGACCTCATACAAATATTCTACCACTGAGCTGTACCCCACCTGGGGCTCAGGTTTGTAACAGGGACCAACTCCTCACCACCCCAACTCTGAATCTCCATAGGACAAGGACCCCCTGAGTGTACGTCCCTGAGTTCTTTTATGTTTGTTTTGAGAAAGGGTCTCATGTGTCGCAGGCTAGCTGCAAACTAGCTGTATAACCAAGGATAACATTGACCTTCTGCTCTTTCTGCCGCTACTTCCTGGATGTTGTGATTACAGGTGTGCACCACCATAATCAGTTCCGTTCAGTGCTAGGGATGGAACCCAGGGTGGTGTGCATGCTAGGCAAGCACGCTAGCGGCTGAGCTACGTACGTCCCCAGCCCTTCCCTGAGTTCTTGTCGCATCCCTTGGATAGGGTCTGAGCCCATGTCTGCCCCCAGTGTCCTGAGAGAAAGACGAGGATGGCCTTCCTGGCTCCCCCTAGCATTGTCCCAATTCCATCTGTCAGCTGACCCGTGGGTAGCCTCTTGGCGTTTCTGACTCTGGTTTCTTTACCTGTGAAACAGTGGTCTTCCCCACTGCTACCGAAGGTTTCCCTCAGAGTATGACACAGAGGTTATCATGGGCTGGCCCCCAATAGAGAGCAGCTATCATCATCATCATCATCATCATCTTCATCATCATCGTCATCATCATTACCACCACCACCACCACCACCACCATCAGTTTTAGTATTCATTCTCCCGTGGTCTCTGGGGAGGCCCTGGACTCTACAGCCCATCCCCCCTTCCCACTCCAGTCTTCCAAGGGGACTCAGCTGCAGCCCTAGGGATCCATACCCACCCCCCTCAGGCCTCGCTCTCAATAGGCAGGGCCCCAGGGTCAGGCTTCTTTCTGTGGCTCTTTCTTGTCACCAATTTTCCATCTGCGAAAACTGCTGGGCCCACGGCCCCACCCTGCCAGTAATGAGGCCAGGCTGGGCTGCAGGGCCCCCGGACGCAATTATTTGGGGTGTTTGGGCTGCAGGGCCTCCGCATGTTAATTAGAGAGAGGGGAGAAAGGCAGAGCGTTCTAATTAAGTGCTCTAATTAAGTTCTGAGGAAGAGCAGCGGTTGTAACAAGGGGCTGACTTTGTCACATGGTGCCACCAAAAGGAAAAAAAAATTAAATGTGATGTAGGGAGCTTCAGAGTCGCCATTGAGGTAGAGGCTGGGCCAGCGAGCTCTGGCTCTGGCTTTCCAATGTACATGCACCTTTCACAGCATGTAGCTCCCTCCAAGTCCTACACAGCATGGTCCTGAAAGAATAGTCACTGACATCTCCATGATCATCCGTCATCCCCGTGGTCCCATTTAGCAAATGGGGAAATCAAGGCCCAGAGAGTGGAGAGGAATTGCCCAAGATCATGCAGCATGTTAACAGTGCTTATTCTGAGGCAATATGGACAAGCCTGGGAACAGGACCAAGACTCTGTGACTTGAGTCAAGTAGCCTCACCTGTTTGGTCTCATCTCCCCCTTCTGCAAAATGGAGCTCACATGCCATATGTGAGAATCATGACAAAGAATGAGACACTGTGAAGGCACTAGCCTCAGGCCTGACGTGGGTAGGGGGACCAGTCCCACCCCGGGGGCGGGGGAGCACAGCGGAAGAAAAGGAACCTGCCCTCGGTCAGCATTCCAATCCACTGGGGAGACCAGAACCAGGAGGCTAAGTGTTCCTTGTCCCCAGGGAGAGTCAGTGAATGCAAACACAGGAAGCTGTGAACAGGTGCTGTAACAGGCCTGGATGTTTGAGAGCTGGGAACATACAGTGGCAGAGTGCTTGTGGAGCATGCCCGTGTTCTGTCCTCAGCACCACAGGTACAGAATTGGGCAGAGGCCCAGCCGAGGAGATGATCTCAGCCTGAGTCTGCAGAAGTGACTGGGTCTCACCCTCTTTCTGTCTGCTCATAGGCAATCCAGCCCCCACAGCATGGAGACTTAGAGGGTCTTTTTGGTTAATGATAGCTCAGGAAGGGACTCAGGGAGGTGTCTGAGCACCTTCTCTTGACAGCGGGGCAGTTAGCTCCTTCCAGGTACCAGGAGGCATCAGTTCCCAGAGGAGATCCCAGTCGGTGCAAGCCCCCCCCCCCCCCCCCCCAGAGGGAAGCTGCTGTCCTGGGGAAGGACCCTGGCTTCCCTGTCACCCTCGACCAGTAGGTGTATGGGCCATCTTCCTCCATCAGATTGGGAGTCTCCAGAGGGCAAAGACAGCATCTTCCTCACTGACAGGGAGCTCTCGAGGCGGCAGAGGCTCTGTCTCTTCTACAAAACAAGTAACAGTTGTGTATGTCCCGCCCCCGTCCTCCCAGTGCGCCCCCCCACCCCCCACCCCCGTGCATGAAATTGCCTCCTTGTATCAGAAAGTTCTCCTTCCTTGCGAGTCCCTGCCAGCTGGACCCTCCTGAGCCTGAGGTCTCTGGTCCTTTGTTAGATTAGTGAACTCCTGACAGAGCCACATATCCCATGAGAACTAGGGGATTAATACCAAGAGGAGGGTATGCACCTCTAACCATCAGATTGCCGTGGCACTCATAGACTAGGGAATTCTTTAAGGTCGAGGCTGTGACTCCTCCATCAGATGGAAATGTCTCTCCATCATCAGACTGGAGAGTTTTCCCCAAAACAGAATCCATATTCGCCCCCCCCTCCCCCCCCCCTTAGATGGTGTTTTTTTTGTGGCTGAGCGCGCCACTTTCCCCATCTGACTAGTGTTTCACCCGCAGTGGGAAGAGGTGAGCGGCTACGATGAGAACATGAACACTATCCGCACATACCAGGTGTGCAATGTCTTTGAGTCAAGCCAGAACAACTGGCTGCGGACCAAATTCATCCGGCGCCGTGGCGCCCACCGCATCCACGTGGAGATGAAGTTCTCAGTGCGTGACTGCAGCAGCATTCCCAGCGTGCCCGGCTCCTGCAAGGAGACCTTCAACCTCTACTACTATGAGGCTGACTTTGACTTAGCCACCAAGACCTTCCCCAACTGGATGGAGAATCCATGGATGAAGGTAGACACCATTGCGGCCGATGAAAGCTTCTCCCAGGTGGACCTGGGTGGCCGCGTCATGAAAATCAACACTGAGGTGCGAAGCTTTGGTCCCGTGTCCCGCAACGGCTTCTACCTGGCCTTCCAGGACTACGGTGGCTGTATGTCCCTCATTGCTGTGCGTGTATTCTACCGAAAGTGCCCCAGAGTCATCCAGAACGGTGCCATCTTCCAGGAGACATTATCGGGGGCTGAGAGCACTTCACTGGTGGCTGCTCGGGGCAGCTGCATCCCCAATGCTGAAGAAGTGGATGTGCCCATCAAACTTTACTGTAATGGGGACGGCGAGTGGCTGGTGCCCATCGGTCGCTGCATGTGCAAGGCAGGCTTCGAAGCTGTGGAGAATGGCACTGTCTGCAGAGGTAAGGGGCAGTGGGGCAGGGCCCTGCAGAGGTATGCTGATAGACTTGGCTGTGGCTGGCAAGGGTGGAGGTCTGGGGTAACACCAAGGCTTTCCGTGGCTGGCTTTCCAAGCTCCCTTAACTAGCAATTCCTGGACAATGATTTGTGTTCATAGAACAGGTATACATATACAGAAGCCCTGAGCAGTAAGAGGATGCAGGGACCTTGTTTTAATTATAGCGTGATTACTTAGGATGGTAAATGGTGCTTTTTCCTTGTTCACTTGTGGAAGTGATGGGTTTTATGTTTAAGAAAAGGAGTATGTCCTGATGAATGACTGTTAGATGTTAGCGTCCACTGAACTTGTTCTGGGTCTGTATAGGCCAGACAAGACAATAATGCTTATTTCTCCTCCATGCTACATGGCCATGATGGGTCAGTTTGACGTGCCTTCCCCTGGGAGCTGAGTGATGGAGGAGCCACTGTCTAGAGTATTGTCATCACCATAACGGGTGGAAGGGGAGAGTGTGGTGGGCTGCAAACAGGTCGAGATGCGGCTATCTGGAACAGCCCACACCGTACAGCTCTGCTGTAAGGCCAGAGTACGTCCATGGTCACTTGCAGTTCAGAGATGGGGACAAGCACTGGCCAACCAGGCCTCACTGTGAACTATTTTTGCCGCGTGTCAAACATGTCTAGGACACAACTCACATGAAATAGTCGAGGGAAAGTACTGTTTTCCGAGAAGGAAACTGGGGCTCAGGAAGGTCACACATTATCAGGAGATGAGAATCTCACTCAGGGAATATGGCTCCAAAGCCCATCCTTGAAACTACTGGAAGTGGCTATTTCATCTAGGGAAGCATGGCCATGAACAGCAGTACGGGCAATGCTTACGTAGGACAAAGAATCATGAAGGTGATTTGCAAGCATAAGAAGGTTGTGGGAGGTACCAAAGGTTGGCAAGAAAGCTGCAAAGGCCGTTAAAACCTGCTTCCAGTTGCAGCCCTGCCCCTTATTAGCCCGATGACCTTGGCCAAGTGCAAAGACATCTTTCATAGGGTGGTGTGGAGAGTCAAGAACTTAAGACATATAAAATGCTTATCATTGATTCTGGCACGGGTAGTCCACTAAATGTGATGGTGTGTGCAAAGTTGGCTGAGCTGTGCTCAGTGGTTGTTATACAGGGGACTGGAGCCTACTGTGTCGTTTCCTTTTCTATTTCCCACTGGAATATGAGGTTGGGTTGGGGTGCTGGGATGTCCCAAATGCCAGGCTGAGAGTTCAGACTGCGTAAAACTAGAGAATGTTTTCCTGGGAATGGACATAGGAGCCTCTGATGAAATCTACCCTTTCTAAGCATCTTCTCCAGCCTCTTGACGTCAGTAGGCAGTGCCCCCCCCCCCACATTTTTTGTTTTTGTTTTGAGTCAGGGTTTCTCTGTGTAACCCTAGCTGTCCTAGAACTCACTCTGTAAACCAGGCTGGCCTCGAACTCAGAGATCCACCTGCCTCTGCCTCCCGAGTGCTGGGATTAAAGGCGTGCGCCGCCATGCCTAGCTAGGTCGTGTTCTCTTGCTCCTGAAGGGGTGGGTAGGATAGAGGCAAGGTTTCCTGGGGAAGGAGCCATAGCAGTCTCAGAGATAGTTGCTGTGTGTGCTGGGGTGTCACACTGCTAGGGGACAAAGGCTGTACCCGATGTGTGCTTCCCCAAGACAGTGATGAGATACAAAGACAGATCAAAGGAAGGGGCCAAGGCTACCTGGAGAAGAAATGGGCAAGCTGGGGGGAAGGACCGGTTTTTCGTGGAAGGCAACACATTCTGTTGCAGTTGTTTTTCGTTATGTGTATGGGTGTTTTGCCTGCATGTCTGTCTGTGCACTGCATGTGTGCCTAGTGTCCACAGAGGCCAGAAGGGGGCATCAGATCCTCTAGCATTAGAGTTAGAGTTGCAAACAGCCATGTGGGTGCTGGGAACTGAAACCAGGTCCTCTGCAAGAGCAGCCAGTGCTCTTTACCACGGAGTCATCTCTCCAGCTCCCTGTTGTATTATTTTCTATTTTATTTGTATTTGTTTATTTTGAAGGTACTAAAGTTGAGCCGGGGTCTCAGGTATGCTAGGCAAACCCTCTGCCACGGAGCTATATCCTGAGCCCACAGGTTTGGTTTTACATCCTTGGAAAGAATGCAGCCTTGGAAGATGACGGCGGAGCTGGGGGAGGGATGTAGAATCTGCAAAGCAGAGATCAACTGCTCACGATGGTTGTTTATTCGTTCATCAAACTCTCCCAGAGCCTGTGTTGTATCAGACCTTGAGCTGAGCCTCAGGTGATACAAGGGGAATGCAGCTTCAGCCCCACCCTCTGGGGCTCACAATTCTTGGAGGGAACAGATCTGTTATGAACTGGAGGCTGTTATGTTATGAGGCTGGAGACAGAAGCCCGGCACTTGGTTTCGTTGGAACAGCTTTTTCTGCTGCACAGCTGGGTACAGGAGGGTACCGGCAATGGCAGGAGGTGTCTCAGAGGCAGTGACATCTGAGCTGAGTCTGGAAAGAGAGATGTGTTGGTTAGGGGACCCAGGACTTCCAAAGGGTGGATCTGCATGGATAAAGGCCTAAGAACACGAATCAACTGGGCCCGTCGCAGGACTGGCTGGTCTAGCCAGGACTGAAGGGTCCAGGGGGCATGTGGGAGGAACTGTCAACTGAGGATGTGCAGCCAAGGAACTGTCTTCATTTATCTACTGCTGCTGAGCAGCATCTCCCAGCACTTAGCAGGTTACAGCTAGTGGGGATCACTAAGTAGTTTCTGAGGGACAGAAGTGGTCCAAGTGTGACCTCTGGCTGCCGCCATCTAGGGCTTCAGTGTCATCCTGAACTACCCAGGGAGGGGTCTTCTTCCTTGATCCTTCCTGAGGCTGTCACTCAGCCTATCACATGCATGCCTAGAGAGAGGACCCAAGACAAAGCTAATATTGTGTGTGTGTGTGTGTGTGTGTGTGTGTGTGTGTGTGTGTGCGTGTGTGTACACCGATTCACATGTGTATGCATGAGTGCCTAGGTTAGAGGACAACTTCATGTATTATCCTCAGAAACATCCACTTCCTTTAAGACAGGATCTCCCACTGGCCTGGAGCTGGCGAATTAGGTTAGACTGTTCAGTCAGTGAGCCCCAGGGAATCTCCTGTCTCTACCTTCCTGCACTAGGATTACAAGTTTGCACCACCAAGCCCAGAATTTTTACACAGGTTCTGGGGGTTGAACTCTCATCTTCATGGTTGCAGGGCAAACACTTTACCAACTGAGCCATGTTCCCGCCCCCAAGCATCTCTGTGACTCAGTCTAAGAAGTACCATCCCATCATCTCTGCCATATTCATTCAAAGTGAGTCTCTGAAATCAGCCTATAGTCCAGAGGATGACTACAGAAACCGAGGTTTTGAAGGCCTGGAACAGGCTCATGTTAGAGCACGTGGCCAGCTAGGCATGGTGGCCCATGACTTTAATCCCAGCACTCAGGAGGCAGAGGTAGGCGGATCTCTGTGAGTTCATGGCCAGCTTAGTCTACATAGTAATGTCTAGGACAGCCATGGCTATATAGAGAGACCTTGTCTCAAAACAAAATAAAACAAAAAATAGAACATGTGGCCAAAGGCAGGTTCCTGGGATCAAGGTCAAAGTTATAGCTTTCCTTTCAAAGTGCAGATGAGGGCATGTCCAGCTCAGCCCTGGCTGCCTTCTACCAACAGGACACCCAAGACCCAGTCCTGGCCTAGCACAGCCTGGGGGCCAACCAGGATATGGCTAACAGTCACAGGTGCCTAACTGCTGTGTAGCCTGGGAAAGGCACCCAAATGCGGCGGTGCAGTATGGTGGCCACCGTGGCTCACAGTGGAGTGATGAGCCAGTGTTCCCTCATTCTTTACTTGAAGGGTTGTTGGCTTTTCTTGTGGACCAGAAACTGCTGGCAAATTGTTGAGAACACAGGTGTCTAGATAGGGCTCCCGTCTCTCCCCAGGCCTGGTCACGTGGCTCTGAGGCGAGCAGCCTTGATGATGCTGTCCTAAGACTATTAGCTCAGACAAGTAGGGGGCTTGACCAGAGCATACTGGGGCTGCTGAAGGCTGAGGAGATGAGCACAAACCTTACCTCCACCCCAAGAGCTCCAGCCTAAGGATGGGAGCAGACCAGAGGGCTCAGAAAAGATCCTCCAATCAGTCGAACATGATCTGATGGGGGGAAACTCTCCCCTTTTTTCTTAATATTGATTTGAAGGGATGAGGCTGAATGCTGTCCCTGGCAGGTAGGCAGTAGGTGGGTTCTCATGAAGTGTGGCCACTGCCCCAATGTGTAGATGGTACCTAACAAAGGGAATCTAATACTCTGTGTAGTAAGTGACTTGTAAAACTAAGGGATAAATGGGTTCTCTCTGATCCACTTTTTCTGGAGCCTCTTGTATGCAAGCATAGCGGGGAAGCCAGCCATTCTACCATCAGGCGTTGCGTGCTCTCAGGATACCATATAGCCCTTCAGCAAACAGAGGCGGATTGAGTGCCTCCTGTGGGTCATGTGCAGAAGTGAGCCACACAGATCTCAACAGAGTTTAAGACCCCTGCCACATCTTTCCAGGTCTTAGTCTGCATAGGTAGATGGGAGAAGGGCCAAGGGAGAGGTTAATGAATAGATAAACTAGTCACAGTCTGGAATGAGGGCAGAGGAGATCCCAGATGATGGCGGAGAGCCACAAAGTCCCTGCCTCCCAGAAGGAAGGCTTCTTGGAAAAGATGTCATTTGAGCTGCTGGAGGTCTTCCCAAGAGGACCCAGGAAGACCATCCCAAATTGAGGATACCAGAGAAACCCCAATGGCAGTGATTGGGGGCTGGGGATGAGGCTCAGTTGGTAGGGTACTTAGTGTGCACTAAATTCTGGCTTGGGTTCCCAGCACTGATCATGGGGGGCACACCTGGGATTCCAGCACTGATCATGGGGGGCACACCTGGAATTCCAGCACTGTTCATGGGGGGCACACCTGGAATTCCAGCACTGTTCATGGGGGGCACATCTCAGATTCCAGCACTCAGGAGGCAGAGCCAGGCAGATCTCTGTGTGTTTGAGGCCAGCCTGGTCTACAGAGTGAGCTCCACAGCGGAGCAGCATGCAGAGTGTAGTTCTGCCTGTGATGACCCCTACCCAGGAGGGTACCTTGAGCCCCCGAGAGGAAGGCATCCATCCTTTCTGCCCTTTCAGGATCTCCGAGGACTTCCAGGAGGAAGTGATGTTGGCATTGGCTTGAGGCAGTAGTGAGTGGCTGAGAGGAGAGAGTGGAGGTGGCTGTGAATAAAGCCCCCAAAGTGTGGCGCTTCAGGGTGATAGATTGCTCCGCCAGATGGGCTAGGGGCCAAAGCATGGTTTAATTCTCTTAATGTCACTGCAGGCTGGCGGGCTGGTGTGTCCAGCCTTGGTGACACACTGTTGCCATCTACAAAGTTAAACTGTGCAATTAAGTTAATTTAAAAAGACCCTCAAAAGATTGTGTGATGGTTTAAGTAAGTTTATTATTTTGTGTTGAGCCACATTCACAGCTATCCTGGGGCACATGTGGTCTGTGGGCCTCAGGTTAGACACACCTCAGATGCTGCCTCTTCCTGATTTGTTGAGTGCTAGATGTGGGCCCCCTGCTACATACATCTATCAGGTGGGGACCCCTTCACAAAAGCCCTTAACCCCTCCCCTACCCCGGGATTCCACCCTGGGGGTCCTTAGCAGATCTGCTGAGGCTGCAGGTTTTTTCTGTGGTTCCTACCCAAAGCTGTGGGCCCATCTCTTTGAGTATAAAGTGCCCTGCCTTGGGTTTCTCTGGATTGCCTTGTCTCCCTGCTTCCCATTGCCTCCCCTTCCCCACCTCTCCCCTTTGCCGGTTGGATTTCTAGCCTCGCTGCCTTTGGGAGCCTTGTCCTCCTCTCTTCCATCGACAGTAGATCTCTGGCAGACCCTGTGGTGAACGGGGTGGCTGCCAGCCTGTGAGGATGCTGATTGGCTGGCTCCAGCCAGGACTCCTGATTAGTAGTGAGGCTTTGCCCATGGCTTCCCTGACTCACACCCTGCCCAGCCTTGCTCCTCCCAGACCCTGTCCTCTCCTGGACCTGGGCTCTAGAGGCCTTCTTTCAAACCTCCTGCTACCTGGGTGACCTTAGGCAAGCCCCTGATCTGTTTTCCGTCCTGCAAAGCCGGCTCACAGAAGGGCTGCTGCGGTGTAGAGTCCATGCGCAGCAGTTTGAGGATCTGTATAACGAGGGACTTTTTTATAAACGTTGTCTTGGGTGTTTGTTGATATTTTTTCCTGATGAGTTTTTGATTTTGAGGAAGCAATAACTTTCTGCTTTATCACAGAAGCGCTTGAGGTTATTTGTAGGATCTTAGAAATTACTGATAAACAAAGAGGAGAAAATTAAATTTTCCCTTGATCTATCACTAGGGAGGGCCCTTGCTAACAGACTGGAGGAGAGCCTTCCAGACATATGGACAGGTATGTACACACTGTAAATATACATAGCCCAGGCTAGCCTCAAACTCACAATCATCCTACTTCAGCCTCTATGGTGTTAATATTACAGGTATATGCCACCAAACTCATATCATTAATATTTAATTTAATTATCTAGTTGTTTGGTTTTGAGACAAAGTCTCAGGTTGGCCTCAAATTTGTTGGGTAGTTAGTTGAGGGTGACCTTGAACCCCTGATCCTCTTGTTTCCACCTCCAGAATGCTGGGATTACAGGCTTTTGGGATTACAGGCTTTTGCCACCACACCTAGCACTCACGGATCTTTTTAAAGAGAAAAGAACTCCTTCTCAAACTAAGCAGAGTGTTCCACGGTGGTGAGAGTAGAACCCAGGGCCCTCAGCCTCTAAGATCACTCTACCACTGGCCACACCCCAGCCCATGGGTTTGTTGACGTCACATTCCTGTCCCTCTCCAGACACATTACATGCAGGTGGAGTTCTGAGGTACCAATGAGCAGTTACAAATGTACTAACACTCCATATGGGGCCTGTGGGGGGCAGGTGGTGGCGGCATGCATACCTTGGACTTGAGCTGGGTGAACTTTCCCAAGCCCTGTTGCCTGGATTTGTTTAGGAGCTGCGACCGGCATGGAGCTAGAAAGTCCCTGGGCATGGACTCTTCTCAGAGCTTTGGATACTCATTGCAGGTGACCTGGTGGGAGCTCTTGGCCCTGTCCCCTCCTGGCATTGCTGCCCTGCCTGCCTGTGGGCATGCTCACCAGCAGGGCTGTTAGGATGGGGCTTTGTTTTCTGTTTTACTCCCAGAATCCACTGCTTCTCTAGCAAAGGGAGGGAAGAGGTGGGGGGAGGAGCAGGGTTCCTCTCTGGGCCCTTGGGATGGTTTCCTTCCAAATCTGCTCTCAACCCCAGCCCTTCCCTTAGAGACTGACCAGTGGCCCAAATGTGTCTGGAGAGAGTCTGGAGGTGGGGCCTGGTCAGTCTAGGGGTGCGTAGGAGGGAGGCATTAGCCCCAAGCACTAGTTGGCTGGGGAAATGGGGTGGGGTTGGAATGCTAGTGGGAGAGGAGACACCCTGCTGGGGGAAGGAGGGTAGGGTCATGGGTGACCCCTGTAGACCTCCAGGCTCAGCGCAAACCAGGACCACACAGCCCAGCCTTTAGGGAGTGGGGGCGGGGGCTGGACAGATGAGCTGAGATAGGGATCCTGGCCAGTGCTCGAAAGCTGTTCAGGCCCTCACTCAGAGACTGCACAAGTTCCTCCACTTCCCTGTCCGGTCCATCCTCCGGTCCACCAGTTCATCCACCATCCTACACTCCCTGAACACCAGCTTCTTTTTGTATGGTATATCTGCATGTGTGCGTGCGTCCGTCCCTATGTCCATGTCTGTCCTGGTACTCATGCATACTTGTGCAAACGCGGAGACCAGAGATCAATGATGTCTTCACCTGTTCTCTACCTTAGTTTCTGAGCCAGTGTCTCTCCGTGATTGGCTAGACTGTCTGGACAGCAAGCCCCAAGTATCTTCATGTCTTTGCCTCCCCAGCCCTGAGAGTATGGGCACTTGCCACCACCTTGCCTGGCTTTTTACATGAGTGCTGGCTGTCCTGACTTAGGTCCTCATGCTTGGGCCGTGTCCCTGTCCCCCAGACTCCCCTTTTATAACTGAGATCTATGCCATCTCCCTGGCTGTGGATCCTCCACCCTTAATAACCTATGGAGAGAGCCAGCAGGGTATGAAGGAAAAGATCTCAGCTTCCTAACCAGGGGAAATAGAGGTGTTAAACCTGCCCCACCCCCATTACCCAGGAGTCCCTGGTCTGGGGGACAGGAAGGGTTGGAAAAGTGAGTGATGAGGGTTGGGACTAGAGAGCTCTGGATTAGGATGTGGGACGTGTGAAGAGGAGGAGCAGCCAGAAGCCCCACCCCCACTCCCACCCCTACCCCGGTGGAGGAGGCCATGTGGGCCATGCAGGACCCTTGCTTTCTATCCGGAGAGTGGTGGGTGGAATTGGTCCCAGGGGTGGGGGGAAGCACTCCAGGTGGCCAAGAGACCTCAGAGAAGGTGCCCCCACCCCCATTAGCTTATAGCCAGAGAAGCTACTTATGCCTTCATCCAGCAGTACCCACACTTGCCCAGTGTCTCTCTCCTGTCCGGACCCCTTCCTAAACTTCCCATCAGATTCGGAAGCAGAGACAAGGCCACCATGGGACCCCATGTAGGCAACAGTCTCAGAGCTATGATCTCATGACCTCCCACATCTCATTTCTTCCGCACCAGTGGTGTCTATCACGGATCACTCCCCCCACCCCCACCTCCCTGTGGGTTGCATCCATTTTAAAGAAAAAAGAATCCGAGGTTCAGAGGAGTTTTTGCAGCTGTCCAAGATGACATTGCTATGAGGGGTTTTCCTTGGCTCAGGTTAGCCGTCCCTAGAGCCATGTTCTGTCATCCTTTCGACCTTATGCCGGCTGCCCCTGACCCAGACAGTACCGGGGTGACAGGTTTGGGCCAGGCTGCCTCCACCACACTCCAAAAGGCTCATAAACTGCTGGAGACATTCCCTTCCCTCCGGCCCACTGCCTTTTCATCTGGCCGGGCCCGGGATCTGGCGAGAGAGGCCCCGTTTATTGAGGAAGTTTATGCATTTAACAGTTTAAGCCTTCCTAAGCCTGTGGTACAACAGGATTTGGGAGCCGTTAACAATGCTGTGTGGTTAAGAGATTTTCATTGCTCTGTAGCAGCTGGCTCCGGGCCCACTGGCCTGCGCTGGCCTCTGCCCCACCCTGTTGGGGTGTCCCTTCCCTGGGGCCTTTGTCTTCAGGTCCTAGCCCTACTGTTTCCCCCCATCCTCCCACCCCGTGCCTCCAGGTATGAACTTTAAACCTTATAGAAGGAACTGATGCCCAGAGAGGGAACAGGAGTTGCCCAAGGCTACACAGCCCATAAGAGACTTAAACTGGTCTGACAAGAAGGGTCAGTGGGTAAAGGTGCTTGTCATTAAGGCTGAGGACCTGAGTTTGATCCCCGGACCCACATGACGGAAAGAGAGAACAGACTCCCACAAGTTGTCCTCTGACCTCCGCACATGTGTGTCATGGCCTGTGAACTGGAGTGCATACCTACATACAATAAGTTATTAAGTAAATAAATAAATGTAATTTTTAAAAAGAGACCTGAACTAAGGTGTGTGGGAGTCCCTTTCCTCGCCCCAAATCCACCTGGGAATAAGGGACTGTATGCTATACTGTTAATTCCTTGTTTAGCAGATTCACAAAAGTGCCAGATACCAACTTGATCTGTTCAAGGCTTGCACACGGAAGTGTGGCTCACCAGGCTCACTCACTGCCTTCCAGGTACAGAGCCTGCTGAGTCCCTGGTAACAATTCCTCACTGTGCTTGCCCTGCCCAGTGGTTTCTCTACACCATGGTCACACGTTTCCCATGTGTGCTGTGTTTATTTACTGACACCCGCCTGGCTGCAGCAGAGCCTGGGGGCTCTCTGAGTCATCGAGCCTTACCCTGTGAGATACTTTGATCTTAATGATGCCCACGTGGTTGCTTTTGCCATTTTAGAGACAGGAAAACCAAAGCCAAATTGCTGGACACTTTGTGAGGTCAGAGCTGGGACTCAAACGCAGCAGCGGGCAGCCTCCCTGGCCTGGGTGTTCCGAGCATTTTGTCATCTCTGTAGTGTCCAGCGTGGAGTGCCCCACTCCACTGTGCTCCCTCTCATGGTGGGCGGGGGGCGGGGGGATCCCAGAGTTCCCCAAGGGCCTCAAAAAGCTTTGGACTATGGCTGGGTGGGAAGAGGGCTGTCCCCAGCTGGGTGGGGCTTCTCATGCCCAGAGTCCATATGGCTATGTAGAGGTCTGAGGGTAACGTTAGCAGTCTATAGATAATCCCCCAGACAAATGAACTGGCCTGTGGCTGGGGGGTCCCCTTGAAGGGTGGGCTGGCCTGGAGACATCTAGCCTTTAGCAGCCCTGGGCTATGCTGTTCAACCAAGCTCCCTTTCATTATGGCTGTTGGGGTGTGTGTGTGTGTGTGTGTGTGTGTGTGTGTGTGTGTGTCGGTGAGAGACTTTTCTGGCCACAGAAGCATGTCTGTCCATCCTACACGCAGACCGAGGAGAGCCGCCCCCATTTCACTCACATCTAACACCACATGAGCACTCCAGTCTCTTGGTCTTTTGTCCCGCTGTCCTGGACCGGGGGACCGGAGGACCAGGGGACCGGGGGACTGAGGCAGATATTCTGCTCACTAGTTGTGTAGCTGGTAAGCACTGAGGTCCAAGGAAATACGCTGCTTGAGAAGGCAGGCACAGTGAAGCAGGCCTGTGACTCCAGCACTTGGAAGGCTGAGGCAGGATTGTAAGTTCTAACCCATCTTGGATTACACAGCCAGACTGTGGGGCCCAGACCCTCCATCCTGTGGTCCTCCCAAGTCTGTGTCCCACTTGTACTCTGCTGGTGAGTTGCACACTGAAGGCCCTGGAGGAAGTCAACACTTATCGGTCTGGTGTTCACTGTGTATCCAGCCCTTGGCCTCTTCTCCCTGGGGCCCAACATCCCGTTCTGTCTAGCTCCTTGTCTTTCACAAGGTCCAGCCTGTCCCACCACCCCACCTGCCCTCACCTCACCCCTCAATCCATGCACTTCAGCCAGAGGGCTCCCCAGAACACTGTCTGCTCAGAGTTCCCGAGGCTCCTCATCTAGAAAGGAGGCAAGGCCAGTGTCCTAAAGTGGCCCAGGAAGTCCGGAATGCTTTGTCCCATCTCCTTCAGTGTCTTCCTCTGCCACCCTGGCCTCCTTGGCTGTTCTTCTACATGGACTGTTCTTTGCTCAGATAGCCATTCTGTGTGTTTTCTTCTTTGTATGTGTGTACTTGTTCATGTGTGAGTACACATGTATGTGCATGTTAAAGTCAGAGATCAACATCAGGGGTCTTCCCCAATTATTCTCCACTTTATTTTTTTTCATAGTTGTGTGTGTGTGTGTGTGTGTGTGTGTGTGTGTGTGTGTGTGTGTGTGATGTCACTTGTCTGGAGGTCAGAGGACAACTTTTGGGACTCAGTTCTTTTTCTACCACATGGGTCTCAGGGTTCAAACTCAGGCTGTCAGACTTAGCAGCAAGTGGCTTTACCTCTGAGTCATGTCACTTGATTTTTTGAGACAGGGTCTCTCACCGAACCCGGAGCTCACCCATTTGGCATGACTGGCTGGTCAGCTGGTCCCGGGGACCCGCCCATCTCTGCCCCCCAGCACTGGATTGGATATGTGCACCGCCCTCCGCTTTTCCTTTGTTTCCATACCGGTGGAAGATCCAAACTCAGCTCTTCAAAGCAAGCACTTGGCTGGCAGCCCTTGTGTGTTTGCTAGAATGTTCCTGTCTTCCCCCAGGGGAGTATAGTCTCCACCTGGGTAGACACTCTGGCCCCTCCAGGGTCCATGGTGGTGCCTGCCTCATAGGTGTGTGATAAGTACGTGGCAGAGTCCCACTGTCCCATCTCAGACGTCTCACTACCGTGATGGAGAGGCTGGAGTGCTTCCAATCCTGGAGCTGACTGGGGTCCCTGTCACTGTCTGTGGTTGGGCAGATGCTCATAGGTGGGGCTTGTAGTTGGATTTCCCTGAGAGCTCGGAGCTGGAGGCTCCTTCTTGTCCTTCATGCTGACAAATGTGACTGGTCCCGGTCCTCTGCTCTGTTCTAGCTGGGCAGTGGTCATACACTTTCCTGCATGGTCCTGGCTCGGAGCCTGCTGAAGGGCCCAGGGGCCTGAGCAGTGGCTGTGTGTCCTGGGTCTGTGCACACACAGAGCTGGGGACGAGGAGAGATCCCTGATCCACCACTTACCAGTCCTGGAACTCAATAGGCAGCTCCTTTTCCTGAGCCTCAGTTTCCCTATTATAGAGCAGAAGCAGTAACTCCAGCTTCTCAAGGTTTGAGGGAGGTGCAAAGTGTTCAGGGGGTGAGGAGGATGGTGTGTGTGTGTGCCTCTGTGTGAGTGTGTCTGTCTATCTGTGTGTGCCTCTGTGTGAGTGTGTCTGTCTGTCTATCTGTGTGTGTGCCTGTGTGTGTGTGTTTGTGTGTGTCTATATGTGTGTTTGTATGTCTGTCTATCTGTGTGTGTGCCTGTGTGTATATGTATGTGTATCTGTCTATCTCTCTGTGTGTGTCTGTGTGTCTATCTGTGTGTGTGCCTCTGTGTGAGTGTCTGTCTGACTATCTGTGTGTGTGTGCCTGTGTATGTGTGTGTTTGTGTGTGTGCATGTGTGTTTCTGTGTGTGTGTCTATCTGTCTGTGTGTATGCCTGTATATGTATGTGTTTGTGTGTATGTGTGTTTCTGTGTGTGTGTGTCTTTCTGTCTATATGCCTGTGTATGTATGTGTTTGTGTGTGTATATGTGTGTTTCTGTGTGTGTGTGTGTGTGTGTGTGTGTGTGTGTGTGTGTGTGTGTCTCTGTGTGCACCATGGCTAGCTGCACAAGCCTGCTGACCTAAGTTACTACCCAGAACCCATACAAAACGCTGCATGTAGCAGAGCGTAACCTTCAGCATGCCGCTGAAGCAGTAAGAGAGACCCTGCCCTAACAAAGAGGAAAGGGAGAACCAACCAACCACTGAAAATTGTCCTCCGACTTCCACACATGCACTCTGGCACATACATGCCCTCTGCCCCCACCCCTACCTCATAACTAGTAATTTTAAGAAGTGTTTGGTGAGCTCAAAAGACAGGAGAAGGATGATGGTCTTACTCCAGGAGGGCTATGCAGGTGGACCCCGGCCAAGTTGCTGGAGAGCAGGGTCATGTGCACGTATCAGGGAGACACATGGTGATGGTGGCCCTGCAGTTGCAAGCAAGCCTGGTATGTAGCAGGTACCAAATGTGTACCTGTGGCATGGCCTTGTGTTCTCCTGTCAGAATGCTCTTAGTGGGTACCCCAAGAGCAGCTTGGAGTCAGGGCACCTAGGGGCAAATTTGGGTCCTACACCTCTTCATCTGGGACCCTGGCAAAGCACTTTTCCCCCAGCTTATCCCTGGAACTCAGTGTCTCTACCCATAAAATGACTCTTAAATACAAACAGCCCCTGATTCTGCCTGGTCCTGGTCCCCACAGTCCTCAAGAGACCATCAAGGAAGCCATGAACATCTGAGGACAAAGGTTCCACCTCACCCTCCACACTCAGATATCTGGCCATCAGGCAGTGGGAAGGTCTGGCAAGGCAGGCAAACACCGGAGCTAACATTTACCGTCCTCGCAGGCAAAGGCAGGAGGATGGTGAGTTAAAGGGAGCCTGTCTACACTGTGAGGTGACATCTTAATAACTTACACACTTCAGTCCTTACCATCCTCTTCTGCAAATGAGGAGAGAGAAAGCAAAGGACTTGCTCCAGACTACATATCTAGCAGAGGGCTGTTACTTAAACTCTGGATGTTAGATGGAAACATGGTGTGTGGCCTGGGTGGGGCCTAGGGACTGTGCAGAGCTTTTTTGGTCCCTGTAACCCCAGCAGATTCTGGTCCCAGGGCCTGCTGTCAGCCTTTGAAAAGAGATTCTACCCTGCAGGTTTGCAAACCTCAACTGGTACCCATCAGAGTTGTGCCGACTCCTTGGGGGAAAACCAGACTCCTGATCTTTCTAAAACCAGCCCTGTGTGATGGGCAAACTCTAAAGACCTAGGACTGCTCGCTGGCATTTTTGTACTGCCTGGGCAGGCGGGAGAGCTCTGGGAACCCCTGAAGCCCCACAGCCGTCTCCCTGGCAACCCCAGCCCTTAGCCGCCCTCCCCCACATGCTGCTGTCTAAAGTGTCTGTCTAGGGGAGTTCCCCAGAGACCCAGGTCAGCACAGAGGAGCCCCTTATGCATACGTATGTGCTGGGCCTGCTGGGAGCATGTTTGTGTACCCATATGTACACGTGGTCCACCACCCCAGCACCTGCAAATACAGGGCGTCCCTGGATCCATGAGTGTGCCTGTACGTCTCATACATAGGCTGCACACATGCCCTTGCCTGTGTGGGTGACTCTGGAGCTCACTGTGAGCTATGGCAGCCCTTGCATATCTATGTGCAGGAAGGAGCATGCTCATGATTGCTGAATTAGCCATCATGTGCACGGATTGGAACATGTGTTCTGTACCCCATAGGCATGTGTGTCTATCCTTGATGGAGAGCCGCTAGTGCCTTGTGTGTGTGCTGCTACTGTGTACACATAGGCACTGGGAGACGTGTGTCTACACAGATGCACACCCTCCCACAGATCTTTATCCCTAGGCCTGTGTGTATATCATATCAAGTCAGACATTATATACGTGCCCTTGAAAATGAGTATTTGTGAGTATGTGTGTGCATACTGAATGGGGGGTATGGGCGCATGCACGTATGTGTGAGAGAGACACTTTCGGGGGCCAGTATGTCAGGGCCATCGATTTTCTGTCTCTTAGAAATTCCCTTTGAGTTCTGCCTCTTGTCTCTTTCATGAGCCAGAGTCAGTGCAGCCAATGTTCTTAAAGCAAACAAGGCCTGCTTTGCAGCGAGGCTGGTCCCAGGCTGCCCACAGCCCCTGTTCTCTCTCTCCCTCTCTCTCTCTCTCTCTCTCTCTCTCTCTCTCTCTCTCTCTCTCTCTCTCTCTCCATGTACACATAGAACCTGCTTATGTACAGGAGAGCACACAGGCTCCAGTACACACTCAAACCTTTTCTAGTATGCATTCCTGTCCATTTCCTTATACTTAACTGATCCTCCGGATCCCTATAAGCCAAAAACGCACAGGATGGCATTGTCGGCTCTACTCAGTCTGGGGATGGTTCACCTTGGTCGAATGAATCCTTTTGCTTTCTGTAGAGAGAGACTAGCCTCTGCTCTATACAGGCATAGGAATGTTGCAAAGGGTAGGGATGGATGAATTGCCCCTGCTGAGGGCCCTCTGCCCACGCCATCAGTCAGTAGCAGCTGGTAGTATCCTATTCCACCAGAGGAAACTGAGGCCCTGGGAGACCTGCTGCATCTTCCAGGGAGTCAGTGGTAAGCCAGGATCCAGTGTGACTGACTCATGAGCTTCCCTAAATCCACATTCCAAAATTGCCCCCTACAGCAGGCCCTGAATGCCACTCAGACCCCACCCTGGTGACCAAGCCCAAAACCCAAGCAAGTCATGAAAGGTGCAGGAGAAGCAGGTCCCTGCGCATTCCTTCTCCTTTCCCTTCCAGATGGGCAGCCCCTCTCGGGGTCCCCTCCGCCCCCGCGGGCTGCCGTCTTTGTGGCCCGGGAAGAATGCCTCTCTTTATATCCGGACGCCCCTTCCCTTTGATTCTCCTCTCCGTAGCGTTTCTGCTGACCTCTGCGTGTTGCGAATCCAATTAGAGGCGCGGAAGGCGAGAGTGACAGCCGAGCAGAATCCCGCCTCGGCCCCTGCGAGCACGCTTGGCCGAGCCGCGGGCGGCTGGGGCCTGCTTGTCATGCTGCGCCCAGCGCGGGGCTTTGTGGGGATTAGCTGCCGGGGGTGGGGCGCTCCGCAGATGAGACCAGAAGTGACGCTGGTGAATGTCACGTCCCGATGGAAAATGGGGAGGGGGGCCCTGCGGGGGCTGGGGAGAGGCAGCTGAATCCATCTTGGGGAAGGGGAAGGAAAGAGTTGGAGACAGGCTAGCTTTGGAGGGGAATGAGCCACCCCCACCTATAGGGGGCACTTCGGGATGCCTGCTGAAGTTAGGGTTATTTGGTTCCCGATTTGAAGTTTGGGTAGTGGAGCTGGTGAGCATGCTCAGGGTTTGCTCACTGTGTGGCCTCGAACCAGCATTCCTGCTCAAGAGGGTTTGGGAGCGTTGATAGAATATGTCTTGAATTTTCATTTGCAAAGCACTTTACATATATCGAGGAAGGGCATAATGGGAGGGGTTGGCACTGATAGACTTCTTGCCGCTTCTGCTTCCACCAGCTCCACCTCGGTGCAGCCTGCAACCCAAATCAACCCCTCTCCATAGTCCTTACCCCTGTACCCCTAGACTCAGCCCCAGTCCTGATGCTGGCTACAGGGATGGATGTGCATGGATGTGATCCTCAAGGCGAGTAACACCAAAGAGCGTTTGGCCAGATGCTCAGCCCAAAGCCCAGCAAACGCCCTACAGTGTGCCAGGCCCTGTACTGATCCAACTTGGCCTCTACCTCCAGAGGCTCATGGTGGGAGACAAGGAGACCCCAGTGAAGGAAGGAAGTGTGAAGACAAAGGGGACCTAGAGGAGTGTCTAGGAGGTAGAGATGGAACCACATCCAACATGGACAGCCCACAGGTCTTCTTGGAGGGAAGGGTGTCTGAGCTGAGACCTGGTTGGTGGACAAGCAGAAATAGCCTGGGTATTCAAGGCTTGGGAGACAGGGCAGGTGTGGGGCATCTAAGGGTGGGTGCATGCCTCACTGTGTTCATTCCACAGCTGCCAAGCCTGGGCAGGGCGCACCCAGCCTGTCACCCCAGCAGGCTGCACAGCTGTGGCCACCCACAGGGCCTGGCTGAGTTGGCAGCCTTTGAACATTCAGGGTCTTCCTAGAGGAGTCAGAGTCGCCAAGGGGTGGGACAGTGGGTAGGAAGCCAGTGTGGCTGGAGACACAGCCCTGTTCTAGCATGCTGCCTGGTCTTCAACAAGCTCAGGGTGTTGGGATTTCACTCCATCTTACAGGTGAGCAAACACTAGGGCCAGATCCTGGAGCATGGCACTTGATAGAACCACATCCGTGCTCAGGACAGGACCTTCCCGTGTGCTGGGTCTGCCGGAGATCGCTACTGCCGCCCTACAAATGGGAGATGTTCTGGGGGTAGAGAATGGACAGATGGGTGGGTGAGTGGATGGAATCCACCCATTTCCCCCTTTCCCCGCCTCAAACTATTTGCACCATTCCCATCCTGTGAGCACAAGATGTATTCAATATAAGTCAAACCTGCAGCTCAGTTCGTAGGGCTATGGACAGGCGGAGTATGTGGCCTTGAGAGAGAAGGGACACTTTGCCCTGGTGCCCACACCTGCCTGGGCCCGAGCACACACTCCACTCATACTCTGGAACACTCACAGCACCCAGCCCCACGTATTCACCCTTGGCCTCATTCCTAGCTGGCTCCTAAGACTGGCTTCTCCTCCTGTCCCCTCCCGCTCTCCATCTTTCCACATACTCCACCCCACCATGGACAGCATGAGGGATCTTCCCAGGCCAGGCTTCTCAAGGCTTCCTAGTCCTCTACAGGGAGCCTTTATATACACACTCTTTCTGAACTTCACTCTCCCTCCCTCCTCTCATGCCTCCCCCCACCCTGTTTTCCCTTCTTCTCTTTTGGGGTCTCCCCTAAAGGGCTCCTGGACTGCTTCCCTCTCTCTGCCTCCCCAACATACTGTCTCTCCTTCATCTACATTCCTCTCCCCGTCTTTACAGCCCCTTCCCCATCTTCCCTCAGACTCAAAGGAGCTGCTTGCCTACTTGGGCAGGGCAGGACCACGGCAGAGCTGTGTGTGGCTGCAGCATAAAACATCCATCCTCTGGAGCCAAGCTGGGCTTAGGAAGCAACCCAAGCTTCCCTTGGAGAGGGACATGGTGCACACAGTCTCCTTATCTTCAGATCCGAGCCTCGGGACAGCTGGCCAGGCCTGTGCTCTCCTTGCTGCCTGTGTGCTATTGTGTGTTTGCTCAAAGTCCCATGTCCCCTCTGTGCCCTGACCAGGGGCCTCCTGCTCTGTCCCTGCTGTCTCATCTGCCATGGTGGGAGGTTGACGGAAGGGTCCAGTGTGAGGCCCATGGGAGCCGGAGCAGGCCAGGCACCGAAGTCCCTCAGGACATGCGCAGTGTTTAGCAGAGGCTCTGAAGAGAAAGGAAGAAGCTGCCATGGCTTCCACTCTCACAGTTGCATGCAGAGATGAAGGGAGGGTCCAGCCACCCTACACAGGATCATGCCAGGGAAGCCCTGCTCCCAGCCCTGGGGTTCCCAAGGTCAAAGGGGCAGACCAAGAAGCCAAGAGCCGGACGAATGGGACTCACCCTTTGAGGAGATCTTGCTTTGGACTCCCCTCAATTCCCTGGTTTCCTGTACAGCAGGAGAGTGCACACCCTCGGAGGTGAGGGTGGGTGACGGTGGAAGGGACAGCCAAGTCGACATGTTTTAGGGCAGGCTTTCGACTCTCCCTGAAGTCCCAGGCTGGGGAGATGGCTCAATCAGTAACATGGTTGCCAGGCAAGCATGATGTCCTAGTTTCGTCTTCTGTTGCCATGGTAAAACACTCTCACAAAAGTAACTTGGGCTCAAAGGGGTACAGTTTAGCTTGTAATTCAAGGTTATGGCCCATTATAACAGGGAAGTTAAGGTAGTCTGTCACATCCGCAGTCTAGCAGAGAGCAGCTGAATGCACGCATGCCTGTGCTCGCTCGTTCGCTCGCTCGGTCTGCTTCTCCACTCTTTACCGTCCAGGCCCCCAGGCCCCGGAAATGGTGGTGTCCATGTGATTCTTCCCCCTCAATTAATATAATAAAGGTAATCATCTACAAACATGCACACAGGCCAACCTGATCTAGACAGCCCCTGCCTGAGAGTTTCTTTCCAGTTGATTCTAGGTTAGTGTCAAGTTGACAACTGAAGCTGACCATCACTGCATGTGGGGCCGGGCAGTGGTGGCACACGCCTTTAATCCCAGCACTCCAGAGGCAAAGGCAGGTGGATCTCTGAGTTTGAGGCCAGCCTGATCTACAGAGTGAGTTTCAGGACAGCTAGGGCCATTACATAGAGAAACCCTGTCTTGAAAAACCAAAACAAAATAAAAAAGCTGCATGTGGTGCATGTCTGTAATCCCAGTGCTGGAGGGACGGAGACAGGAAGATCCCTGAGGTTCACCTGGCTGGCAAAATTGAAGTTCAGTGAGAAACCACATCCCAAAAAATAAAATGGATAGTGACAGAGGATGACAACCCCCCCTCCCCCACGCACACCAGATTCATTAATTCGGGTCTCTAGAACAGGCAGCTTGTCTTGAGCACTGTTTTCCTAGGCAGGTGATTGACACATCCATTGCAATTGACTGTTACAGGAGGGACAATAGGAAGTCCTTGTGCTTTATAAGAAAGTCTCTGGATGGGCAGTGGTGGCACACACTTTTAGTCCCAGCACTCAGGAGGCAGAGGCAGGTGGATCTCTGTGAGTTCCAGACCAGCCTGGTCTACTGTTACACAGAGAACGCTGTCTCAAAAAGATCAGAGAGACAGACAGACAGACAGACAGAAAGTCTTTGGCTAGTTATCTGTTAGTGACCTTGCAGGGCTCAGAGTCACATCTTCTCTCAGGGCCAGTCAGGCCACTCCAATCCCAGTCCTTTGTTCTGTAACTAAGTTCCAACGTTTTGATTCCTACTTACAAGTTTCCTACCTTTTGCTGAGTATGAGGGGAGGGTCCGCTCCCAGTGCCCTGCAAGCCTGCTAATATCTAAATCGCTTTCTAAGGGAGACCAAAGGGGTTCTCAAGGCCTACCCTCCTCACAGATGCTGGAGGTGATGGGGTCACATGGTCATGGGGACAATGGGTGATACAGATGAGACCTGGTCTAACTCAGAATCTGCCCCTCTTCTCTCTGTTCTCTCAGAGCAAGAGCCGCGCGCGCGCGTGTGTGTGTGTGTGTGTGTGTGTGTGTGTGTGTGTGTGTGTGTGTAAGGGCCCACTCGCCTTTGGAACCCACATTGGCTGCCTGGCATCTCAGCCCCACACTGGCCACACAAGGTCTGGTCTGTTGATTCTTAACAACGCCTGGTACTCAGGCACCTGTCCCCATTTGTGCCAACCTCGTCTCTCCCTGAATAGATGAACCAAGGACCTCAGATCCTGAGTGGGTGTGGGGTGCAGTATCTCCCAGCGTTCCACAGCACTCCTCAAGGTGGGCCTTCCTGCCCTTCCCTTCTCTGAATCACACTGGGGCTTCCCCTCCCACTACCAAAGAGGCTGGCCCCAGATGCTCACCCTCTGCCCCTCCCTCCACCTCTCTCGACCACCCAGACCAGCCAGCTGGAGGGGATCAGACACTGGGAGCAGCCCCTTTCTCCTACGCACCTCAGACCCAGAGGTCATAGAGCTTGGAGCGTGTTGAAGGGTTGCTGCGATTCTGTCTGGTAGGAGCTGGTGAGCGAGAACCAGACAGGTGCATGAGTCTGTGTGTGCCACTCACACGCATGCACCTGTGGGGAGAGAAGCTCACTAGCATGTGCATGCCTGCTGTGGGGGCTGCAGATGCTTCTGAGGCCAAGCCTGGTGTGAGAAGACAGAGAAGACAAAAGAAGGAGCGGCTGCCTGGGGTGGGAAGCCAGCCCATTTGTATGCATGGGGAGCAAGAGCTGGCTGGGCAGGGCTGTTCTTAGGAGAAGCCTGCTTCCACAGGAATTGCCTGCCAAGCTCCCCCAAACACAGTGCAGTCCTTTCCTACCTCCCTGTGGGAGGGAGGAAACTGAGGCTGGGGAACCCAGCTGGCCTACTCAGCAGACTCCTCCCCATCAACTGAATGCCTCCGGAGACTCCAAACAGGTACAGAGTTGAATAAAAGAATTATGGTCAATGGCCATGGATGCAGAGTGGACACCATAGGATCAGTCAGACCCTCCTATAACCTCTGAATGATGTGCTGTTTTGATCACCCTCCTTTCATGGGTGGACAAGCAGAAGCACAGAGAGAGGAAGTCACTGGCTAAGGATTGCACAGTCAATAAGCTGCAAAGCCGGGATTTGAACCCAAGCCAGCAGTGTTTGCTCACATTTTGTGCTGTCAGGAGGTACAAACAGGATGCTTTGCAGTGATAGGAAGAGCAATAGTGATGCCAGGTTAATGTTCACAGGGTGAGTTCTACCTCCCAGAGTCTGTGTTTGCTGAACCTCTCAGACATGGGTGCTGTCGCAGCTGTGTCCCAGTAGACCTAGGAGCACTAACCGCAATTACATCACAAGCACTCCACTGTGCTAACTGTAGGAGTGGGTGTGTAAGGGAGTGAGTGAGGCCGAGCTGGATCCTTGGCACAGTCCCTCGGTGCATATTCTGCGGCACCCCCCACCCCCCCAGCAGGCAGGTGTTGGCCGAGCCCTCCACGGGGCCAGGCCCCACAGGGACAAAGCCGAGGGCGCCCAGATCCAGTGCTGGCTGAAGCTGCTCACAGGCTGGAAATCTCTTTTGTCAAAGCCCGCGCTGCCTCCAACCTCCTTTAATTAAAGACAATTACTGCTTTCAGCCCCTCTGCACAGCTCAGCTCCCCTGTTTGCAAACACACAGCTGCGGGGCCTTTGTGGGCCCCCCTCGCCACCCCCGGCCCGGCTTCCCCAGAGACACACAGGGGTGCCTTTATTGCCTTCATGTTCCTCAGAGGGGCCTCTGAGAAAGCAGGGGTGGGAACCCTTTCCTCTATTGGGGAAGGGGTGTGGGACGGTGGCCCTGCTCTTCGGAGAGCAGCCTGCAATGCCAGGTCCAGCCAGGGTACCTTCAAGGGACATCACCTTCCTGTCTCTGCACCCTGCTTGCTGACATTGGGACTGCCCCTGTGTCTTCTCCTAGGACCCCATGTCCTAGCGGGGCGATGCAGAAACATGAGTGCCCTGAATCCTGCTTCAGGAAGGGATAAAATGGAAGACATGGATTTTTTTTCTTTTGAGACAGGTCTCATTGTAGCTCAGGCTGGCCTCAGTTTGGGACAGGGTTCTGTGTATTCCAGGCTGGCATCAAATTCAATGACCATAAACCTCTAATTCTCCTGCCTCTGCAAACTCGAAGGCTGGTTCCAGG
>CABHPP010139906.1:23040-40865 GCA_902168425.1 Peromyscus attwateri | reverse complement strand
CTCACTGTCTACTCGAGAATGAAATTCTGACATAGGTAGAGAAGATGACCAGAGCCTTGTCAGTCATCAGTGGGGACACTGGTGCAAGAGCAATCGGTAAGACACTGAATTCTGCTTCTGCCACACCATATATACAATCAATTCAGGTAGTTAAATATACAGGCATAAGGTTGATTTGTAGCATTTATAACAGACAGGAGAATTTGTTCTTCAGAGGAAAACTATATATATATACACACACACATTTCTACTTTGCCTTTTTGATATTTATTTCTTTATTCTTGATTTGTCAACTTGACTTTTCAATCCAGAAACACTTGGAAAGGGGATAAGGAAAATACACATACAAAAACAGCCAAGCATGGTGGTACACACTTTTAATCCCAACATTCAAGAGGCATGGGCAAGCAGATCTATCTAAGTTTGAGTTCAGCTTGGTCTATGTAGTGAGCTCCAGGCCAGCCAAGGCTATGTAATAAGACCTTATCTCAAGTCAAAATAAACAAACAAAAACCTGCAATGAGAGCCCAAGATTCTAAGATACTGAGAATAGATGGAGCAGAGGAGAATCCTCCTGAGCTACAGAAGTTTAAGGTAGTTAATTGTATCTAGCCTACTTTTTAAAAAAAACTTGACATCTTCCAAAACAACAATAAAAAGTCAAAATCATAATTACACAGTGGAAACACTATAACTTTAAGTGACTATACTAATTTAGACCTTATATTTTATTCACAGCCCAGATAGACATTTTATAATCAAATCTAGTGATTGGTAGCCATTTGATAATAAAGTTAAAGTCACATTTCCAAAAGATACACAAGTAGTTTTTTCTTCCTTTTTTTTTTTTTGAGAAAACTGACCAAAATCATGAGAGTAAACATTATTTACCACGCAGTTGTTCCCTGTGAGGCTTTAGCCCTCTCATTGACCTTGGAGCCTGCATGCAGAAATAGAAGACTTCATCAGAGGTTGAGTCTGTGAAGCTATTTTTAGATACACGGCGTCATGACCTCAACTTCATAAAAACCAAACACAAAG
This sequence comes from Peromyscus attwateri, assembly GCA_902168425.1. Lineage (NCBI taxonomy): Eukaryota > Metazoa > Chordata > Mammalia > Rodentia > Cricetidae > Peromyscus > Peromyscus attwateri. The sequence goes on along the minus strand of CABHPP010139906.1, from coordinate 39,824 downwards.
AGATGAAAGCGGGAACCTTCTTTGCAGAAATTCCTTTAAGGTTGTATCCTGCCCTCACTCTCTGTGAAGAATTCCCACAGAAATCAATAGGAGATTAAAATAAATATCAATGGCAGGATATGGTCCAAATTCTGAATGAGAAGGCCTATGCTTGACAGGTTAATTGTTTTTCAGAAGACTGGAATTGGGGCCGAATTTTTAAGAGGGAAAACCAACGTTTGCGCTGCAGACAATTAGTTCACAGTATTTTGTATAGCATGCCTTATCTGCGGTAGTTATGTCCACCTTTTGTTTCAAAATATTCACTTATGGGCAGGTTCCAGAATAAGCAGCATGCCTTTAGGCGACTGGGATGCTGCATTGTCTTTATTTTAGTTCGGGTCAACAACAAACAAAGAGAAACAAAGTCATTGCCATCACTCCCTACTTAGCCAAGTTACTTAAAAAAAATTAAGAAACAACTTAAAAAAGAACAGAAAGAAGGACTACTATCTACAAAATGTCTCAACCTGTGTGTAGAGTTCTGTTGCTGCCAAAATTATCATCTGGAAAACTAAATAGAGGCTTATATGGAAGTCAGGCTTTGCAGTTATTAATGAGCCTCACTACTGTGCCACATAGCAAATTTCTTCCCTTGGGCACAACGGCTTCTCAGAGTCACTTTGACATTTGTTAAGAGAGAGGATAACAATGCCTTCTGGTGAAGGAGGGATATCCAACTTGCAAATGTATAGCTAAAGCCTTTAAGGGTTTTGTTTCTTAACATAACTGGAAGTCCAGAGTTGGGCAGCCGTGAGCAATGCCTAGCTATCCTGAAAGTTTCACCCGCTTGCTCATCATTACCAGATATCTGTGTCACCCAAGACGGGCTGTGATTCTACAGATGAGGTCATTATATTCAAATAATCAGGCAAACTTGAATCTAGCCAACAATACTAGACCCTATAAACTAAGAGCATAATTGGAAATCCAAATGAAGCTCCCAGAAATATAAAGTGAAGACAATTAGTGGGAGATTGAAAAAAAAGTCAAAGAAATTAGAGAAGAAAGGATCCATGTCTACAGTGTTAAAAGCTTACAATGATAGCTGAATACTACACGAAGTAATTGCTTGTGTTCAGAAGTCAGAGAACAGGGAAGTGAAGGAATCTTCTGGGAACAGTGACAAGAGTGGTGTGCTCAGCATTGAACAATTAGAAAGAAAAATACACAGAAAAGCTTCTTTTTTGAAGTGAAATGATTCCCGTTTGAAGAGACAAGAAATGCTGAAGTTAAAAGGAGATGTCAGATTCACGTGGAAGAAGGAAATCTTGGATTAAATGAAGAAGAAAAAAAAAAAACCACATGGGACCCAAGATCTTGCAAAGTAAAACATAATTAAAAAAAAAAAGAAAAGAAAAAAATTTAAAACACTGTTTGAAAAATGAGAGAACCTTTGATTAGCTTCAAAAACAGAGCACAGATTGAATTTGTATTGGGGAATCTGTTAAAGGAGCTTGACAATAAGTCAGTATGCTTTGGAATTTACTTTTGGTTGAAAATGGTCTGATGAAAAAAATATCCCCTTATTGCGTGAAGTGAAAACCTTGATCTAAAGCTTGTTTGTGTTACAGCATTAGTTTTTTTTTTTAAATCTTGTCTCAACTAATATATTAAGTTGCTTGAAGCATGAAAATCTTAGATTAAAGACCTGCTGTGTTAGCCACAGAATGTAATAGGAAATGAAATATAAGGAAAAATTCATTGTACATATTCGAGCTTTCTGAGTAGATAGAGGATAAGTGTAAATTAAACCAGAAAAAAATAAAAAAAAAACATTATTAGGCATGGTTAAACTAGACAACCCATGTAATTTCTTTTTCAGTGTATTTATCAGAAATTATTTGTGGTGATATATTGTGTACCCTAATAAATTTGCCTAAAGATCAGAGAACAGAACAAGCCACTAGATTAAACATAGAGGCCAGGCAGTGGTGGCACACACCTTTAACCCTAGCATTCATGAGGCAGAGATCCCTCTGGATCTCTGTGGATTCAAAGCCACCCTGGACTACATGGGATTGACTCAGTCTAGGATAGAAAACAGAGGCAGGCAGTGAAGGCACACACCTTTAATTCCAGTACTGGGAAGCACACACACCTTTAATCTCAGGAAGTGATGGCAGGGTGGAGAAAGGTATATAAGGCATGAGGAGACAGGAACTAAAGGCTTTTTGGCAGAAGCATCACTTTCACCTAGAGGGTTTATTTTTTTATTTTATTTATTTATTTATTTATTTATTTATTTTTTGGCTGAAACCTTTTTGGCTGAGGAACCCCTTTTGGCTAGAGGCCCTTGGCTAGAAAGCCTTTTTAGGCTGAGGAGTTGGTGAGGTAAGAGGTGGTGGCTGTGGCTTGTTCCTTTGTCTCTCTAATCTTTCAGCATTTACCCCAATATCTGGCTACGTTTTTTTTTTTATTATAATACCAATTAAGATTCGTGTTACAATTCTTACTGTGTAAGTAGTGTCCATTTCCTTCTATGATGTTGAGACATGATGTTTCTTGAGCAATTACTGTATGTCAGCTACTGTGCCAATGACATCACACACTTCCTTCTTTAATTTTCCTTTAACCCAATGAGTAACAAATTACATCTTTACCTCAACTAGTGGCAATAAACTGAGGGTTCGTTATCTGCTTGCATCCTCACAGTAAGTGGAGTACTAAGATCACACTGAAGACTCTTTCTCACTGTTAGCTATATTCTATACACAGCCTGTTGTTCTTGGTATCTAGATGACCTAGTTGGTAAAAAAAAAATAAATAAATAAAAATAAAAATTAAAAAAAAAAGACAGAACTTGAAAGATGAGCATCCCTCTGTTATTGCTACCCATGACTTTACATTCCTTTTATTAATTAAAGTTATTTTTAAGTTTATTATTTTCTATGTGTTGTATTTTATGGTTGTGAGCCACTTTGTAGAATGGGAATTGAACTTCTATCCTCCAGAAGAGCAGCCTGTACTCTTAACACCAGCCATCTCTGTAGGCCCCAGTGAGAGTTATTTTTAACTCATATGCAAAAATCACAAAATTTTATATATTAAGGAGGTATCATGTGGTATTTCTATTCACATACAATCAGGTTGAACTTACAACTCTTCAAATATATCACTTCTTATGGAAAAAAGATTAAAAAACTACTTTTCTATCTACCTTTTTGAAATATGTGGGAGTACTATAAAATATCTCCCTAGAACTTCTTATTCATATTTAAATGCCACTTAAGTTTCCCCAAATCTTCTCTTTATTCTCTAAAGGCCCCTGCTCACCACCATTAAATTTTCATATCATTTTTTTAATATTTGAGATATGCATGAGATTTTGTAATAATAGTCTTTCTGTGTCTGGCTTATTTTGCTGAACATAATGATATCTAGTCATAAGCCATGTTGTCACAAATGAGTTTCATCCCTTTAATTGCAAAATAGTATTATGAATTGTATGTATATGTACATGTACCATTTAAAAAAATCTGTTATTACAATACAGACCAGACATTACTTTATTTTAGCTCTTATCGATAAGGCAAACCATTATGTAAGCATTCTCAGCTCTATTTATGTAAAAGAAAGAAGAGGAAGAAAGAGATGGAGGAGGAGGGAGGAGAGAAATAGAGAGAGAGAGAGAGAGAGAGAGAGAGAGAGAGAGAGAGAGAAGGATAAACCAGAGACAAAAGCTTCCTTTAAATGTTGACTGTATCCTTATTCTCTCAAAGTTATTTCTTATCAATGAATATGTTTATCTACAGCAATGAATTGTTATTGGAGTTTGAAAGGATTTTGTTTATTTTATCAAAGACTTATAAAAATCAGTTCTATGTTAAAATGTATCAAAGAGTTTAAGAAAGGGAGAGATTATACTATTCAAATGTACTTCCTCTCATTGACTTAATGGTCAATGAGGATATCTTTCACTTGGTTTTCTTTTTTTAAAGCAAGACTGCCTATTTATTGTTTTATATTTTTATTTGCTGTCTGAGAAATGCATACCAGCATATATAATATATTTGATCAAATTTATCCCCCCCTCAAATCCTTCTATATTCGTCTCATTGATTTGCTCTCCCAATTTCATGTTTCTACTGAGTCCATTCCATGCTGCCATTATGTGCATAGGACCATCCACTGGAGAATAGGCTGCCCATCGAAGGTACTATTTCCCAAGCAATCTGGAATTTCCCATCCCCTTAAAGAAGCCATCAATTGTCAATAATTCTTCAGCTAGTGGTAGGACTTTGTAAGTCCCTCATCTATCCCTGTTGGCACTGTAGTTGGCTTGATCTTGTGCAAATCTTGTGCACACAGTCATAGCAACTGTGAGTCCATGTGTAAAACGACCCTGTCATACCTGGAAAACAGTTTCCAAAGCAGTCTTCCACTACCTCTGACTCTTAAAATCTCCCCACTTCCCATGATGATCCCTAAACATTAGGAGAACAAAGAGATAATATAGATGTCCCCTTTGGTCTGAATATTCCACAGTCTTTTATTTTCCTCATGTTTACCAGTGATGAGGCTCGTCATCTACTGCAAAAAGAAGTTTCACCGATGACAGCTAAAATATGCACTAATCGGTGTGTGTAAAGGTATTTATTCAGGGCATAGTTTAATACCATGCCCCTTTAGCAGAGTAATAGTAATAGAACCCCCACAGGTTCATGGTCCAGTAGGAATTACCAGGTATGAGTTTCATATTACAGAACAGGGCTTTAATCTAATCAGAATGTGTTTGATTATTCCAATAACATTCATGTCACTAGTGTACTAGAGGGCATATCTTGCCAGGGTGGTCATTATCATTGCTCATAGAGTTCACAATTGGATAGCAGAGTTGATTGCTTTTCTCCCTTGAGGTATGTACAGAATCTTCTAGCACTATGAAAGCTAGTCAGTAAGGGTGGAGCTTTCATGTCAGTAACACTTTGTTTTCTCTGTGTCTTTTAGCTCAAGTGTAGGGTGTCTTCATGAATAGGGTTATAGTCATCAAATTATAGAGGGAAACAAAGATTATTACAGTAGCATGTAGTGCTTATGGGTCTATGGGACTTTTGGTAAACAATTCAAGAAGAGGTAATACATTCCTGGTACTGGGAATAACAAATAAAAATCTGTATGGAGAGTGTAGTTGGGGTATTGTTTCCCTGTTGTAAGATAACTCCATTAAAACTCTCTCTATCTGTCTTTCTGTCTCTGTCTTGCTGTTTCTCTGTCTTGTCAGGCTGACTGACAGGTAGGGCTGAGGCAGGACCAATCCAGCTAGTCTCTCCCTGGTGCTGAGCAGGATGGTGAGTGTTGATGGCCCAGACCTCTCCTGTTCACTGGAGAGAAGTACACTGAGCCGGGAGTCTTGTCAAAGCAGGAACTCATTTTATTGCATCAGGAGTGGACTTATATAGGTTGGGGTGACGAGGGATGGGGTGAAGATAGCAGGCCAATGAGATGATGCCATCTCCGCAGTTACTAGGCAGAGGCAATTCTAGGTTGGGTTGAGCTGAGTCACTCATATGCAGAAGTCATGTCCCAAGACAGATGGCCAAACTTGAGCTAGGCTCAGGAAGTTACACTGGGCCTCATGCCCAGACCTTATGAGGCCCAACACTGTCTCTCTGTCTCTCTTTCTCTCTCTCTACACACACATACACACACACACACACACACACACACACACACACACACACACGCTCACAATCTCTCTCTCTCTCTCTCTCTCTCTCTCTCTCTCTCTCTCTCTCTCTCACACACACACACACACACACACACACACACACACACACACACATGAAGTGGCTTCTAAGATAGTATTTTCCAATCTATCTTAAAAATCTTGTTTCACTTATCCCTTCTTGTATTTCTTTCTCTTTCCTGTCTTCCTGTTCCCATCTCACTTAATAATTTCTGCTTCATTATTCAGTTTGCCATTTTCACATCATCTGTGCTCTACTATTCTCTTTCCTTTGAAGCTACCTCCAATGGCTCCCTTTAGTTTTCTTAAGAATGTCCATTTATTAATAATGAATCTATAGTTATCTTCTACATAGCAGCTTTTGAAATTAAAAATAATGCAAAAAGATGCTCAATTAAAATATTGTCTATATTTGATTGTTATCAGGTGTCATTTTGAAATAGTTACACTGAATGTACAACCTTCTATCCCTCGATAATTTCATATGTAGCTTCTATAATAAATTCTGTTTACATTTGGGACCCTGGAAAGCTGTGAAACACAAACTAGTCTTAGGAGTTATTTGTGCTGCTTAAAGATTTGTGGACCATAACAGAAAGAAATGGAGATCTGTGGGAAGGAAGAGAACAGTTGCTAAGGTGAGAACAATCTGAAAATGTCAGTCTGCAACCCTGGAAAATGAAAACATATGAGCCCAGTAAAGTTTCTTATGGAATACATATGAGCCACTTAGAAAAGTTGAGTGAACAAGAATCCCCTTGGGCACAAAATACAGAATATGGATCCTTCCATACCTAAACAAAAGTAGATCTAAACTGAGGAGGAGAGAAAGCCATTTTAGAAGTTCAAAATCATAAACATTTCAGTTTCAAAGCAGGTTTCTCAATGACCGATAGGTCAGTTAATAAGATAATTTAACTAAGAAATCTTCTTCCCCAAATCCTTAGGGATTAGGATTTTTAAAATAGTAAGCTTTTTCTAAGGCAACAAACTAGAATTCATTAAAGTGCACCATGAGCATTCTACAAGCAAACCTAATATTAAACACATTAAAAGACTTTTTATGGCGACATCCATAAGGTCTCCCATTCCTTGACCCGATTTGCCTCCTAGATCCAAAATCCATACAAATTAAGTGGTGGAGGCTGACTAAATGTTTGAATTAGCTTGAAATGGCACATCATGAATTTAAAGTAGAGGGAAAGAACATGCCTTGACACTTGCCAAAAGTTACATACTCACTAATCATAACCTAGATAGAAATGAAATTGTTCATGAGAGTGAAAATATCTTAAGAAAATTATAGCTTCAAGAAATTTATAATGTAAAACCCCTCTGGGTAAAAGCTGGTGTAAGGTTTTGTGACTAATGAATTATTATGCCACATAGCAAGATAAACTTCATGTTCTAATAATACCAGCTTTCATCATTTGGGTGCTCACTAATATTAGACACTGGACTTGACTTTGCTTACATTATCCTATTTATCTACTCATTAGCCCTCCAGAGTAGCTGCTTTTTCTCATTATGCAGATAAAGTTGAAGAAACAAGAACAAACAGGCTTCAATGAGATTAAACAATTTTCTAAAACTGGGATTAGAAGCCATATATGCCTGATTTTTGAGCACAGCATAGATAGCGTCATTAATTACAGCTTTGCCCATGTTATTCTTGCTACAAAAACAATGCTTCAAGGAGCATTATCTTAATGCTTGAATCACTTATCAAGTTGATCATGATAAAAGTGTACAATTAAAAGGATATTTTGCATCATTACCTTTGAACATTTCAGAGCAAATCCTTTCAGTTATTTGAATTTTGATAGAAGCATGAATTTCCCTGAGGGGCTGTAATGCATTTCTTCTCTTCTAGATTCTAAATAAACTCAGAGATAAGCAAGAGAGTAATGTATGTAGAAAATAAAAGTATTGGGTTTTTAATTTGATCAAAGTACATTTTGTAAAAGCCAAATTAGTTTAGTAAATGGACCACAGAATTAGATGTCCCCATCCAGGTAAGGCGTGATGGCACATGAATGTTGAGAGAAAATACACCCTGTCCCCCGGAAACAAGAGTCAATGTCTATGAAGAGTGTTAGTATGTTTTAAATACTTGTTTCTCAGCTAGTGTTACTCGTTCAGGAAACTACACATCCTTTAAGATAGTGGTTCCTACCCTTCCTAATGCTGTGGCTCTTTAATATTCTTCATGTTGTGGTGACCCCCAACCATAAAATTATTACTTTACAACTGTAATTTTGCTACTGTTATGAATCATAATGTAAATATCTTATATGCAGGATATCTGATATTACCAGAGTAACCCTTGAAGGTTATAGTGCAGTCCTTGGTGGTTTAACCTTACTGCCTCCTGCTCTTGCATCTCTACCTCATACTGCAACAGCTAAGTTCTCCCGATTATAATAGATCAAGACCTTATAAAAGCACAAATCAAAATGAATCTTACTTCTCCAAGGTTGTTTCTATCAGACATTTTGCCAAGACACCATAAAAGTAACTAATACAATAGTTCTTTCTTTTGAAATTTGTTCACCAGATAAATCACTGATTCTCCAGAGAAGAAAGAGGTAGAAAGTCTGTTTGTCAGGAATAACATGCGTGTGTAGGAAGACAATTTCGGCATCCCTTCTAATAGTCTCTCTTTTCTTACTGAGAATAGCATGTAAGCCCAAAATTACGTCTCCCTGATGAGAGATCCAGATCCTAAAACAGGCTAGCTGCCAACTTAAGTGGCGATTTATTATTGCTCTTTTGAAGAGGGACCATTGCTCCTCTTTTCTAATCTCTTGGCTCAACTTAAGAAGATAAATTTTGCCCCCAATAATGTTGTGTTATGAGTGTTAGAGTTCACTAATTAAATCTATTTCAGGGCTACTGTAGTTCAGATCGAAAGTATATTCTGTTAGTTCCCTCATCTTCAATAGGTCCATCCTTGCTTTCTAAAGTACAATGTCAGGAGTTCCAAAATGAGATTAATGATGTTATTACTACATATAATAAAAATTTATAAATCCCATAACCATAAATAGCACTCAACCTCAATAGAAGCCCTATTCTTGCTTCCAAATTCACAAGGACTGTTTAGAAGCTATACCCATTAAGCTTTAAAAGAATTGCTGTGTGAAATTTAAACATTTTTGACAACATGTATTAGAATTTAGAAGTGAAGAGAATTTGCATTTTTTTATTCTTTTCCTTTTGTGTTAGAGGGTTTCTCAATTTTCTAGACACATGAGAATAGGGATTGAATCTTCAGAACCCTGTGTTTTTATTATTTTAGCAGTAGGTGTTTATTATGTCTGTCATGACACAATATCACATGTACTACTTTAAAAAGTCTTACTGTTCTCAGATTTTAGAACAGATTTCCTCGTTAAATAGTCATGAACCCCTTGTTTAATGTTAGCTAAAACTATAATATTGGCTCAGTTATTTCTGTATGAAAGGAAGAATGTTAATTACTGTGGCTGTGTGACAACCTTGCAGTTCAAAGAATCAAACATATCGTTGTACTCTTTCTTTACTAGGAATCTGGGAGCACTTTTTATTTGATTCCAATGCAGGGTTTCTCACATGGTTGTAGCTCAGCTGTTGTTCAGGGCTGTAACCAACCAAAGGTTACAAGTTTCATTTCCAAACTTGCTTATGTAGTAGGCAGCTTACTATACTTTGTTGCCAGCCAAAGTCTTCAGTTTCTCACCCATGGGCCTCTCCACATACCATGTAAGTGCCCTTATGACATGGCAATTGTATTCCTCCAGAGAAGTGATAGGGATCAATGCAAGAGAGTGAAATCATATTGTAATTTAAGTCCTACTGTTTAAATGCCGGTTTCTTTTGCCTTATTCTATTTGTTATGAGTCAGCAACTCCAGTAGTATCTGCATTGGTGGGTATAGGTGGGAATTACTGAGGATTATATTGAGGACTGGTTTGTATGAAAAGTAAAATGAAATCATTTCTTGAATGTTTTATTCTCACTAGGATACTGCTGCTTACTCTGTATAAAGTGAGTGTAGTTTATAATTTGTTATTTTCAGTTTAAGAAAGAAATCTTCAGTATAAGGTTCAATGCAATTCACCTGCCAGGTCTAGAAAGAAGAAGCACACCTTTTTAATTGTCACTTTTTTTTTTTGTCTTTGAGTTCTTCTAAGTGATTGGTGCTTGAGTGATGTGCACCCAAGAAGGTCTGGCTATGCATCTGCCACATAAATCACGGAAAGAAATCTTTAAGCTAAGGATACAGTGCTTAAGAACATTATGCTTCCAATGGGATTGCTTTGGCCTAAGAAGTCTACTTTTCGGTGATGGTTTTCATCCTGTCCCCATCTTCCTTTTAACTAGGGAAGCATTTGCAGGGTATTCCTGAGTGGATCTTGGGGTGGTTCTCCTTCAGTTAACGTTCCCCCTTCAGTTACGGTCAAGCTCGAGATCTCTTCCAAGTGTTCCTCAGGACACCGACTTTACTCTTCTCAGTTGTTTCCCTCAGAACAGGGAGCCAACAAAATCCCATTACAGGAACTGAGTAAGTGAGGAGGAGCTGGATACGAGGTAACTGAGGGAAAGTGCAGCTGTACCTTGGCAGCTATGTTTCCTGGCAAGGCAGGGAGTTAACCGTGACAGAATCAGCGCAACTGCAGCTATAGCTCAATACCCAATGCTCAAAATACCCCTTTGTGCTTCACTACACTTGAAGCTCTAGCTACGCTCTTTTTACTTTTTGAGAAACTAAGACACCAGGATACTTAGACATGTGCCACACTTGCAGAGTCTGCAATCTTGGCATCATTATATCACTTGCACTGCTTTTTTTTTTAACTGTCTCTAATTCCCACCCCAATTTTATGGTTTTTTTCAAAATGATCGTTGGAAGAAACATTCTAAAAGGGAGGCCTTGTCTAGCATACTTAGGAAGGCAAAATGGGCACCTAATCCGCATGAACATGCCACATGCTTCATAAATATGGAAACATTCCTTAAAAATCCACCATACAGAGTCATCTATGCTGCCATGCCTTCTCCTCGACAGCCCACTTCTGTCTCAGTTGGGGCATATGTTTTGCTGTGCTTTGTTAAATAAACCTCTTCTTAAAGCGTTTGTGTCTCTCAGTTGAATTCTTCTCTTAGAGAAGACAACAGCTAAGAATAAAACTTTCTCCATTAACACTACAACAACCATTGAAACCCATCATGTATTCTTCTGTGTCCTTTCCATTCATGCCTCAGACAAACCTCACAAAGCTACACTACAATCTTTTACTTAGTCCTGACTACAAAGAATAATTTGAGTCATATTACCATTGGTCTGTTTCTGCCTTCTAAAACCTGGTGCTAACAAATTAAAGACAGAATGTGAGCCATACTCCAGAGCATGCATGAAACTCAAAAAGTCTGCAAACTTACAGAGAAATTCTCATTCTTTCTAAAACTTAACTTTCACCTCAGCTGCCATTGAATTCTAAGACCTGTGTAGCCGCTAGCATCTGCTGTGACTCTCATCTCCACATGCCCTATGCTAGGATATTTCTAGGTTAAGGTGCAACAGAAGTAGCACCTCCCTGCTAATTGGAAGGTTTTTCTGTTTCAAGCATCTTCATCCAGGCCCTTCTGCACTTACCGCCTCCATTGAAGCATACTTCTCTACAGAGAAATACACCACAATCTGTGTCATAGATGCTGATTAAAATACAATGAGCCCCACATCCTAAAGTCTTCTGCCACAGTGGTTAAGTGCAAGTTGGATGTAAATCAGTAACTCAAAAACAAATAGAAAAATCTAAGTTACAGCTACAGGTTTCTTTGCAGGTTTGATATTTTTCTCTTTAGCTTTTCTCTTTGCATTTCATTTCTCTATGCTGGTGTCAAATGTTGTTTTCTTCAAAGCTATACCCCACACTGTGTATCATCTCATAATGATGGGACACCTGCTGTGATGCATAATCTTGATTGTCGACTTGATTTGATTGAGAAATGCCATAAGGTAGTGAAGCACTCCTTTGGGGGTGAATTTGAGAGTATTTACAGGGGCAATTAAATGCTGAGGGCTGTGATGCAATCAACAGTTTAATGTGTTGATGGATTCAAGGTTTGAACAGACTATTGAGAAGTGTTAGAAACTGGAAGATGGGGCCTGGTTGGAGGACCATTCATTCATAGTGCGTTTTTTTAAGGGTTTACCTTGCCCTGTTCTTTACTTGTATTCTTTCTGCTTCCTGTTTGCTACTAGAAGAAATTCATTTAACACATACGTAGCTCAGCTGGCCCGATGACATGGGACCAAGTGGCCATGAAGCATACCCTCCAATATTATGAGTAAAACAAAGTCATTCCTCATTTAAATTGCTCTTTTAAGTGTTTTAGATGCAGCCATGCAAAATGCCCTTGATCTATGAAATAACTTCCCATTCATGCTTAGGTAAGAACTAAGCTAACTAACTAACTAAACTAAGTTAGAAGACATGAATATAGGAGGGGAACTTGTTGAGAAGGATTCCAGCAGGAAAGAGTTGTGGGTAGGGAATGCAACTGACTAAAATTTATTATATCAATGAATGAAACTCTTTAACAATTTTTTTTAAAAAGAAACTAATAAACGTGGCTATACAAAACATTATAGCTGTATTATTTCTATCCAGAGGCTGGTTCTCAAAGAAACAACAACAACAACAAAAATGCCCCAGTTGAATATGACCAGTTTGTCTTTCAGGCTGACCTCCTAGATAAGACAAACAAGTTGTGCTGAGGACATAGAAAGACCAGACACCAGCTTGGCATAGGTTATAATGACTGAACATCCTCTACAAAAATGAAAACACAAGTGAGGAGAAAGCATTCTTTTCACTATTGAGTAAAGATTTTCTCATGGGCTACTAACAAACCCTTAGAAAGAATAAAATCTCCATTACCCAGGAGCATGTAAAGTATTTCTGTATAAGGATAGATGATGCTCTGGCCTTTCTTATGGGATTCAGGGAAGAGATAAACAAGGAAAAGAAACCATTTAGTCAGAGAATCTACTAGTTTCTCACAGGCCTTTTATGCTGCACATCATAATGATATGGTTTCAAACCCCTTTCTTAGCCTGAACCATTTTTTTCTTAAATGTCAACAATGGTCTCTTGAAAGCCAAATCCAACAAACATTTCTCATTTCCTTCCAGCATGGTCTCTCTTTGATATTTGAAACTATGCTTTTTGAAATAGTTTTCCCTCTTCCTTAATATTTCTTTTTCAAACCTTTCTTTCTTCTTTATCTTCCTTAACCCTGCATGTTCTAGTCTTTTCTAAATGGCTTTTCTTTACTTCTTCTTAGGGACATCGTCCTTTGCAGTCCTGGAGAAAAGTCACTTCTTAGAAAATTGTTTCCAGCTCTGTTGGCTTAGAACCACACTTTAGCAATGCACCTTCCCCCTCATCTCCCGGTTGTATTCCTGACAACTTGTACTGTATTATTAATATAAATTAGACCCCCAACTTCCTACTGAGCATATAGATGGCTTTTAGTACTACAAATTACAAGTCCACCATTAAATTTTTTTCTTTAATTTTATTTATTCTTATCTTTTTCTCCCCCACCCCCAGCTATAACCTGCTTTCCTTTCTCACACAGGTTTTACCTACACATACTTGGGCTCTTCAAGTCACTTAGGCAGAAACAACCTGACCGTCTTCGGGTTATGCTTTTCTCTCATTTCCTGTAGTCATTTAAACAAATAACTGCCTATTTATCTGAGGGACTTGTCATGCTCGGGGAGCAGACCTTGGTTCCTTCTCCGCTTTGTAATTACTAGCAATGTGATCCTCACCAAGCTGTTTAACGTCTCTTAATTTTTTTCTCCCTTGTGAAACAGGCATGGTAAATATAATGTAACTCTTAGTACTACAATGAAGATTGAGTGAGATAAATAAGTCTAGTCCCTTCACCTCAGTGCTGATCACAAGGATAAGGTCTTATCCTTCTGACACACACACACACACACACACACACACACACACACACACACACACAATGACCACCCTTTTTCAAACCTGGAATTGTCTTTTGACTGTGGGTCTTTCTCTTCCATGTAAGGCCGTACTGACTGTGTTTGTTTTCCTCTTTGCTCTGGTGTGGGTTGTTGCATCAGACTGGTCCTCTTATTTATGATTTCTCAACCCTTAATTCTGTCAATACTGTCATGAGATTTATCTCACTAAAGCCCAGACCCAGTGATGTCACACTCAGCTGCTTTCATGCTCCAGTGGCTCCCCTGAGTCTACATAGTAATGCTCACTTCCTAGTGTAGCATACTGGGCTTTCAATAATCAGCTCGGAGCTTCCTTTCCTTCTTATGCACTAAGGCTATAGAAACACTATTCTTACTACTATTCACTGTTCCCAGGTGCACTTTCATAATCCATGACTTATCTGCTTTTATTTTTATTTTTTTTAAATGCTTTTATTTATTTATTTATTTATTTATTTATTTATTTATTTATTTATTATGTATACAGTATTCTGCCTGCATGTGTCCTTGCAGGTCAGAAGAGGGTATCAGGTCCTATTATAGATGGTTGTGAGCCACCATGTGGTTGCTGGGAATTGAACTCAGGACCTCTGGAAGAGCAGTCGGTGCTCTTAACCACTGAGCCATCTCTCCAGCCCCCTGCTTTTATTTTTGAGATTGTAATTTAATTACAGACTTTCTCCCTTCTATTATTTCCTTTCTCCAAACCCTCCCATTCACCCCTCTACACTCTCCTTCAAATTCATAACTTCTTTATTCTCAAAAATAACATGTTGAATCCATATCAAGGTACTTGTGTATATGTTTTCAGGGCTGATTATTTGGCACTGGACAACCAATTGGTGTGCTCTTCCCTGGGAGGACCACCTTTCCAGCTCCCAGCTTTACAGAGTTGCCTGTAAATCCTCATGTTGAGACCTCATGGACTTTTCTGCCATCTAGTTTGGAATGTTCACTGGTGTCATCCTTGTTCAGACATGTTTTGGAGCTTGTGTTGGTGAAGTTTTATAGGTATAGCTTCTGGTAGGAGACATGATCTCACAGCAAACCCTCTCATCCTCTGGCCCTTACAATCTTCCTGCCATGATTTTTATTTTCTCCAAAAAAGTGAATTCTAGACCTCTATATCCCAACTCACAATTCTGGAATAATACTCCTGCTGTATTGGAGAAGATGTACTAGGAACCCCAGGTAAGATACCACCCATGACCCACTAACCCTCCTTAAAACCGACTCAGGAGTCCACACCAGTACTAAGACCCCCAGGAAAGACACCACCCACTGCTCACTAACCCTCCTTAGAGCTTGCCCAGTTATCCCCAGCAGGGTCCCTCCCCTCAGCTCCATATCCTGGTCCACAACTCTGGCAGAAGACCACTTCTCTACCAGAGGCCACACTGATACCAAGGACCCCAGGCACACAACTCTGGCAGAAGATCTCCGCTCTCCCAGAGGCCAAGCTGGTACTAGGAAACCCAGGGACCAAGCTTGTACCTGGAACCCCAAGGCCACACAGGCCACCAAAACCCCATTGGAGACACCCTACTGGACCTGATGACTCCCTGGTCACCAAAACCACAGGACACACAAGTCAGAAGATTAGATAGGAAACTGAAACCAAGAGAAAAACATTCATCCAAAAAGATAAACTCAGAAAATGGCATCTAGACCTATAATAATCCCAAATCCTGATGACTAGAGGCCAGAAATAGAACACAGTCAACAATAACCAGGGCAATATGGCACCACCAGAGCCCTGCTATTCTATTACAGGAAGCTCTGGATATTCCAACAGAGCTGAAGCACAAGAAAATGATCATAAATCAAATCTAATGAAGATGATAGAGTTCACTACAGAGGATGAATAAATACCTTAAAGAAATGCAGGGAAAGATAAATAAACATGTGAAGGATACGAATAAGATTGTTCAAGACTTGAAAATGGAAATAGAAGCAATAAAGAAAATGCAAAGTGAGATATCCTGGAGATGGAAAATCTAGGCAAGCGAAGTGGAACTGTGGAGACAAGTATCATCAACAGAATACAAGAAGGGATGGAAGAGATTGGGACCCTACTCTTCATAGTGGGTCACCTTTCCCAGCCTTAATACATGCTTAGTCTTACAGTAACCTGATGTGCTATGTTTTATTGGTAGCCATGGGAGACCTGCCCTTTCCTGAACAGAAACAGAGGAGGAGTCGATTGGGTCAGAGAAAATACAATAGAAGAAATTGGTACATCGGTCAAAGAAAATGTTAAAGCTAGATAGTTCCTGACACAAAACATCCAGAAAAGCAGAGGCATTATGAAAAGACCAAACCTAAGAATAGGAATAGAAGAAGGAGAAGATTCCCAGCTCAAAGGCTCAGAAAATATTTTCCACAAAATCATAAAAGAAAATTTTCCTAACATAAAGGAGAAATAAAACACCAAATAGATTGAACCAGAAGAGAAAGTCCCCCTACTACATAATAATCAAAACACTAAACATATAGAACAAAGAAGGAATATTAAAAGCTGCAAGGGAAAAAGTCAAAGTAACATATAAAGGCAGACCTACTAGAATTACACTCTACTTCTCAATGGATACTCTAAAAGCCAGAAGGGCTTGAGCAGATGTCTTAAAGACTCTAAAAGACCACAGATGCCAGCCTAGACTACTATACCCAGCAAAGCTGTCAATCACCATCAATGGAAAAAACAAGATATTCCATGATAAAGCCAAATATAAATAATATCTGCTCCCAAATTCAGTCTTACATAAGGTACTAGAAGGAAAATTCCAACCCAAGGAGGTTTACTACACCCAAGAAAACCAGGAAATAGTTTCACATGAGGAAAAGCAAAACAAGGAAAGTACACACGCACATATACACAAGAGAGAGAGAGAGAGAGAGAGAGAGAGAGAGAGAGAGAGAGAGAGAGAGAGAAAGAGAGAGAGAGAACCACCATCACCACCACCAACATAGCAGGAATTAACATTTGTTGGTCATTAATATCTTTCAATATCAATGGACTCAATCTCAATT
>CABHPP010139906.1:2195-22940 GCA_902168425.1 Peromyscus attwateri | reverse complement strand
TTGTTGGTCATTAATATCTTTCAATATCAATGGACTCAATCTCAATTTCCCATTAAAAAGACACATGCTAACAGAATAAATGTAAAAAATAGGATCCATCCTTCTGCCACATATGAGAAACACACCTCAACATTCAAGATAGATATTATCTCAGAGTAATGGGCTGGAAAAAGTTTTCCCAATCAAATGGACTCAAGAAGTAAGCTGGTGTAGCCATTCTAATATCTAACAAAATAGACTTCCAACCAAAACTAATAATCAAAAGAGATGGAGAAGGGTATTTCATACTCATCAAAGGAAAAATGCACCAAGATGACATCTCAGTTCTTAACATCTATACCCCAAATGCAAAGGCAGCTACATTTGTAAAAGAAACATTAATAAAGCTTTTAACACATTAAACTCTACACATTAATAGTGGGAGACTTCAATACCCCATTCTTACCAATGGGCAATTCATCTAGATAGAAACAGAGAAATAATGGGACTAATAGACATTCAGAATCAAATGGACCTAACAGGTATCTACAGAACATTTCATCCAAACATAAAAGAATTGGGGGGCATCTCAGGGATGAGCTAGAAACTTGGTGCAGTAGAAACTCCCAGGAATCTATGAGGGTGACCCTAGCTACAACTCCTAGAAATGTGGGATACAGAGCCTGAACCAGCCATCTTCTGTAACTAGGCAAGACTTCCAGTGTAGGGCTTGGGATGCTAACCCAGCCACAAAATCTTTGACCTACAATTTGTTCTACCTACAAGATGTGCTGAGAGCAGAGGTGGTGCAGAAATTGTGGGAGGGGCCAACCAATGACTGGTCCAGCTTGAGACCCATGCCATGAGAGGGAGCCCACTTCTGACACCAGGACCAGGACCCAGAACCAAGGAAAATCAGTTTTTAAAAAAAAGTAAATGAAATGATTCTTAATGAAATTCTTCTATACTCATAGATTGGTGCCTAGCCCAATTGTCATCAGAGAGGCTTCATCCAGCAGCTGAAGGAAACAGATACAGAGACCCACAGCCAAACATTGGGCAGAGCTCATAGAATCCTGTGGGAGAGAGATAGGAAGGGTGGTAGGAGCCAAAGGGGTTAAGAACATCACAAGAAAACCCACAGAATCCACTAACTTGGGCTCATAGGCGCTCACAGAGACTGAACCAACAACCAAGGAGCCTGCATGGGACTGACCTAGGCCCTCTGCAAAACACTCCAGTTGTGTAGCTTGGTCTTCTTGTGGGACTCCTAACAGTGGGAGCAGGGTCTGTCTCTGACCCTTTGCCTTCTCCTTAGACTCTTTCCCTCATACTGGGTTGCCTTGTCCAGCCTTAATATGAGGGGAGGTGCCTAGTCTGACTGCAACTTGGTATGACATGTTTGGTTGATGTCCATGGGAGGCCTGCTCTTTTCTGGAGAAAAATGGAGAAGGAGTGGATGGGTGGGGCAGGAAAGAGGTGGTGGGAGGGACTGGGAGGAGAAGCGGGAGGAAAAACTTTGGTCAGGATGTTAGAAAAAAAAGGTGAATTCTAAGCCTGAAATTCTCTAAGCCTTTTGTATTTCAGATATAAACTATGTTTCCTTTCCTTTCTCCTTGACTAGCAAATTTTTCTATTATTGTACACACACACACACACACACATGCACAAGAGCACACACTCACATGCACACACACACACACACATATATATATATCCATTGCAAAATTTGAATATATCTACATGAACATATATATTCATATATGTACCCTATAGTAGTGGTTTATCTGTTCACTTCTATAACTCACGGTAAGTGACTCAAGAGATGACCATGTTTCTTTTATGGGTTCAGTTATCATATCCAGAAGACTAAAACAGATGACTAGGAAACATATATGGAATGAATCTGCTACTCTAACAATAACTTTAAGATAAAGTTTGAAATATATGAGTTTCTCTGCCAAATTAGCTTGTGTTTTAGTTATCATTTGTTTGCCTCATTGGTACCCTAGTAACATTGTACAGAAAGGACACTTTCAAGGGAGATCATCATATGAGTGCATTATCGTTTATTAACCAATCCCTACTGTTGAGAACATTTTAAGGTCTGAATTATCACAATTAATAGAGCACTAAATAGTTTTGCGCCATAAAAACTTTCCATGAGTAGGACATGAAAAGAATATCCATTTGTTTTGTTACCTACAGGTACAAATAGAAGCCCATTTCTTGAGGCAAATCAATTTTATTATCAGGTGAAATGCGTATGATCTGCACGGTTGGGCAGACCCAGTCAAGGACTTCACAATACAACCTTATTTTCCTAGAAACTGTTTTTGGCTCATAAACAGAGTATGATCCCTATCAGGGTGATGGGTCTTTACTAGATCTTGGCTGAATTTTCTTCAAGTTGCTAAACTGTTGTTTACCCTCTTGATCGAGGGACTTTGCTCCCTAGAATGGAGAAAAAGAGCTTTGGATTGAGCCACTTAATGTAGCTTGATTAAAATATCCTCTGTGTCACTACTTTTCAGGTGTTTTTATTAGTTAGTTATTTTAGTGTAAACTGTTGTCAGCTTGAATACTACTGTAAATGAAATAATTCCTAACAATAGAAAAAAGATACCTCTCATGATTATCAACATTATAGCTGAATAGGAAATCAAAGACTTTCTTTGCTCCCATGAAAACTTGATTCAGTGATATATAGATCAATCCTGTTAAAGAAAAATCCAGAAAAGAGTTGCATCAAATCTAGCAAGAAAACTCACAGCACCTTTGGATATAGACTCACTCCTGTATACAAATGCGTGGATTTGATTCTTTGTAGTCAACACAAAGTTACACAGGATAGAAAGAAATAGAAAGGATTACCCAAGCAAACAACCAAGTGGAAGTCTCCAGAAATGAATGCTGAAGATATTAAGGTATGTAAATTACTTGACAATAAACTTTAAAGTAACTTCTCAAAGGTCATGGTGGAGAAAGAAACTATTGGCCAATATTCTTGCTGAATATTGATTCAAAAGTTCTCAACAAAACAATAGTGAACTGAATCCAATAGTATACCACACATTAATCAAGAATGATGCCTAGGATACAGATGGTTCAACACATAAAAATGTTAAGTATTATATTCATAAAAGGAGGGATAAAAATCACAGGATCATCTCAAGCACTAAAGAAACACTACATAAGAAAATTTGCTAATCTTACATTATGAAAGCAGTATGTCAAGAATAGGGGAAGTTATTTAAACATATAAAAGGCCATATGAAAACCCACAGTTAATGGATGATTTTGCTCTAAGATCTAAGATCAGAAACACGGCAGGGATGATCACACTTACCACTTCTATTCATGGTAGTACTGTGTAGGTCCTAGGAAAAGTAGTCAGGCAAGACCAGGAAAAGAAAAGATGTTTAAAGTGTAAAGAAAAAAAATAAAGTTTATCTTATTGACAAATAATATTACATGTAAAAAATTTGAAGATTCAGCAAAATATAATACCATTAATAAATGAATTAAAAAAAATAGTCCAATGCAAAATCAAATTACAAAAGGCAGATAAGTTTATATAAGCTAACAAAAATCAACCAAAAAAAGAGAGAATATCTGATTTAAAACCTGAAAGCAGTAAAATATGGAAGAATAAATTAAACTAAGGAGTTGAAACACTTGTACTCTGAAAACTGAACAAGATTGCCAAAGGCAATTAAAGATAGAATAAGCATGAAATGGTCTCATAGTCAAGGATTGTGCATTTGTTATCGCTCCCTTTTTGTAATGAAGTATTGAAGTATTTACTTTTATTTATATTTACACACAGTTCTATTCATTCAGGGAAGGAACTCATGGTGTTTGGAACTAGAGTAGTAGTAGTAAAAACACACGTAAAAACAAGAAACCAGAACACACACACACACACACACACACACACACACACACACACACATACACACACATACAGATTGGCGATGAGGTTGGTGTGTCTGTGTGGGAGGGTTGCCTTGCATAATAACCCTCTCAGAAGAACTCATGTGACCAGGAGATTAATCTCAACAGCTTCTTAGCACAAAGCTTCCAAATGACCTAACCATCTTCTAGTCTAGAAAGTCTCTCTTCTTGAAGGTCACACCACGTATTAACATCATCACAATGGGGACCAAACTTCCCGCAAAATAACCTTTAGGTGACAAACAAATAAAACCACTGAAGGTTGGAAGAATTTATATTTTCAAAATGCTCATTCCACCTAAAGCAGTGTATAAATTCAATATAATTCTAGGATAGTCCCAATGGTATTTTTATGGAAATAGAAAAACTGGCATTAAACTTTACATAGAATAACAAATACCCCTATAAATTAACACAATCTTGCCAAAGAGCACAGATAGAAGTCTTATTCTTCTTGATGTGGGAATCTAGTATGACCTACAGCAAGTCAAACAATAAAGTACTATCATGAGCACAAATATACAGATTAATGCAAATGATAGAAAAACAACATAAGCCCATGCATATGCAGTCAGTTGAATTCGGATAAGGGTGTCAGGCATATCCAGTAGGGCAAGGACAATCTCTTCTGCCGAAGGAGTTAGGAAAACACGATAGCCACATGCAAAAGAATGAACTCGAACCTTTACCTTATAACATATACAACCCAACATGCTTTAAAGACATAAGCATCAGATGTGAAACTATAGAACCGCATGAAGGAAATACAGGCACATAATTCTGATTTTATCCTTGGCAGTGAATTTTTAGCTGCGAGAGCCAAATGCAGGCAACTAAGGAAAGAAGACAAACAGATCTGTATCAAATAAAAGAGATAAATGAAAAGACACCAAGTAGGAAAAAAAACCCGAAATCATAATTTAATAATATGTTCATATCTAAAATGTAAAAGAACTCCCTACAACTCACCAGAAATAAAATGAATAGCATGGACTGAGGGAGCAAATAAGTATTTGCCATAGTTTCTCTTCTGTTGATGTCATAAAATTCGAAGACAAAAGCAAATTAAAGCAGGAAGTTATTAGTACTCTAGACCATGGTTCAAGGTTCAGTTCATGGTAGTGAAATTCTAGCAGCAGGAACTTGAAGGAGCTGTTATATCACATCCACAGTCATAAGAAGAGGGGGATGAATCATGCATGCATGCATATTCTCAGCTTGCCTTTTCCATTCTACACACTTCTTGGTCAGGAGGGGAGACAGGAAGGTCAGGGCTTCAAGGCCAGCTTATAAATAAAAAGGTGTCTGTCTTCATTAACTATCAACCAATACCTTTATTATTTGTTTCTTTTATTGTTTTATGTTTTGGGGTGTTTTGCCTGCATTATGGCTGTGCACCAGGTGCATGCAGTGGCCACAGAAGCCAGGCCAGAAGAGGGCAGTAGAACTCTGGGAACTGGAATTGTAGATGGTTGTAAGCCACTTTGTAGGTACTAGGAATCAAACCTGGGCTCTCTGGATGAGGAGTCAGTGTGTTTAACCACTGAGCCATCTCTCAAGTCTCTTGACCGGCATCTTAAATAGTTTTGTATTTCTAACACCTCAGGCTTATTGGCTTTGAGCTATCCTTTTTTTATTATTGTTATTGTAAAGTGGTTAAAATTGTATCGTGTGAAATACAGATAAGAATAGTTTTCTGCCAAAGATCTATGCTGAACATTGTGATTGATTCTTGGAGAAGGATGTATTTTATCATATGTGGATATCTTTTTAAAAGTGGATGTATTAATTCTTGCTCAAAGATAATTGCTTCTAAAAATGTTAAGGAACAGAAATGATGGAAGTTTAGGTTTACACAGGAGATGTTTCTCATATTGAGCTGAAACAGCTACATTATATAGTGTTCTTGGAACCTGAAAGCCAAGGAATTGCTAAATACTTCAGAATCATAGGCTGGAGACAGATTTTTGAATCTAAGCCTAAAATTACTGTCATATAAATGGGAAGGTCAAGTTCTTTAAAGGATATATACTCTTTTTAATCCTAGACTGTGACAGATGCCTGATAATGTTAAGTGGATCTTATGCTAAAGCTGTGTTTCAAAGTTTAGCTCCTCTGCTTTGCCTTGAAGCATTCCTAGAGCACAGTGCATACTTGCATATAATTTATCCTTGATTTAAATAGTGGAATCACATCCAGTTTTGATTATAAGGTTGTTAGAGGCTATTTCTCTTCAACTTAATTTGATAGGTTTATATTTTTACATTCATTGATAATCAGAAATCACTAAAATGCTTTTTACAAATACTGTCACTACAAGCACAGGATGCATACTCTTTATCATGATAAATGGTGTTATAAGATAATTGTATACATGTGTGCAATGCAACAGACCACTCCCATCCCTCGCTTCTTTATCATTGTTGTCAACATCCCTCCTTTCCACAAATCTTTCCCATGTTCATGGCTCTTCACTTTGTTTGGTGACCCATGATGATTAACCAAGGCTGTCTGTGTGACCATAGGACAGCAGCTGTGTTTTGGAGCCTGGCAGGCTCACCAGAGGATGCAAAACTACGGATGGTGAAATCTTTTCTCCCAAAGTCTTTCAGAGACCAGTAGTTCAGAGATAAAGTTTAGGGCCTATGAACCCTTCAACCTTCCTTTACTCATTAATGATAGAGTCAGTCTTATGTGGGCTTTGTGTAGATGACTCAGTTCTGAAAGGTAACAACTGCGATAGTTATTTCATGTCTAGAGAATGGGATTTAATAGCCCCACATATAACCTGGCTTATAATACTCCCTATCCCCTCTTCTGCAATATTCCTTGGCTCTTAGAAAGAGTGTCATAAATATCTTATTTAGCACTGAATACTTTTGATGTAATAGTTTTCTCCAGCGAACCTTTTAAATAATTCAAGTACTTAATGAAGGGTTCACAACATGCCCCAAGGTTGGACATGTTTGCATATGCCCGGCGGACACTTTCGCTTAGCCAGTTCCAGGTCAAGATAGCCATTTCTGGGTCAAGGCGTCTCGCGTGACCAGGATCCATGACGTCACGTAGCCACGCAAGCGCGCAGCGTGCCTACGTCATCTACGTCTACCTTGCATGCCCTGTCTTTAAAAGCCGGCGCCATGTTCCCCATCTCTCTCTCTCTCTTTCTCTTTCTCTCCTTCTATACACATGTGTCTCCCCGTACGGGCACTCACTATCCCTGTCCTCCAATAAACTCTATTAGCGGATTCTGTCGTGTTCCGTGACGTTTTCTTGCAGGGTAACAGCGCAAATAACTAACACTTGCTAAATTTATCTTTTATTTAAATTACATTTTGTAAATTTTTATTTGTTGAGTTATTTAGATAGGGTTTCACATATACCCCAGCTGGTCTAGAATTCACTATGAATATTAGGTTAGCATCAGACTCACAGAGATCCACTTGCCTCTGCCTCCTGAGAGCTGAAATTAAAGGTGTGTACCACCTTCAGCACCCATTCTTTCTCGAACTGATTAGCATTGATAAAATAGTGCAGATCAGAACATTATTTAGACTGAACAGGTTATATTTAGGAATACATGTTATATACATATTTGCATGCAATAGCAAGTAGTGAAAAAAGAGGTAATGAGTTTGAAGGAGAGCAGGGGTGGGTATATGGGAAGTTTTGGAAGGAGCAAAGAAAAGGGAGACCTGTTGTAATTATATTGTAGTCTCAAAACTAAAATAAAAAAATCAAGCTCTACCATGATTTTTCAGAATAAATACGTGTGAATTTCATTAGTGTGCATAGCAAAACTTTGTCTACTACTAAAATATGTGAGAATCAGGCTTTTATTTCAGATACATGGTTTTATTTTTTGTCATAGAATACGTATATATCTTCAAAAGTAAAAATACCAACATCATATGTCTTTGCTGTTGTTAATTCTAATTCTGAGATTGATAAATGCTCATAGTTTTTGTTATTAGCTATACATAAGGTACATATATATAAATTCTTCTATTATGCTGAATTGAATTTTAAAGTCTTAAAATATGTAGGAGAATGTAAGCATTTTCATTTTCTGTAACTCAAGTATGTTATTACTGTAGTAAGCCACATACTTACTAATATAAACAAATATCATACTATCATAGGAACATTACCTTATCTGAATAGTGTTTAATAATTATTTTATCTTAGACTAAGAACCTTTGTGCTACTTTTAAGCAGAATTACATAACCATTTTACCTATAATAATCTGTAAGCAACTATGTGGTGTTTTTTATTTGAAAGTATTTTATAATAAAGTTTGTTCAAAAAATCTGTAGCAAATATACCTTCATTGTCATAAGTCATTTAGCTTTATTTCACAAAATTCTTAACAGGGAAGATATGGAAGTCACTGTAGTGGGTTCTTATTAGGGACCTTCTCATGCCTTGAGAGACTGCTTGCT
Organism: Peromyscus attwateri; assembly: GCA_902168425.1. Lineage (NCBI taxonomy): Eukaryota > Metazoa > Chordata > Mammalia > Rodentia > Cricetidae > Peromyscus > Peromyscus attwateri. The sequence goes on along the minus strand of CABHPP010139906.1, from coordinate 14,561 downwards.
GCATTTTAGAATCATTTCTTTTTTATTTAGTTTTACTTTTAATATGATTTTAGTTGAAATAGAATTTTATTACTTCCCCCTCCCTTTCCTTCCTCCAGTACCTCCCAGCTACCTTCCCTTGACACCTTCCATGTCCCACACCACTTTCAAGTTGATAGCCTCAAATTTGATTGTTATTGTTACACACACACACACACACACACACACACACACACACACACACAATATGTGTGCCTGTATGTATGTATGCATATATACATAAACACAACTTACTCAGTCTACTTTGTTGTTTGTGTATATATGTTTTCAGGGCTGACTGCTCTGAATTTAACAGCCAATAAGGGATTCATTCCTGGGAGAGACTAATTTTCTTTCTTCTAGAAGTCATTAGTTGCCTGCAATTCTTTGTCTAGAAATGGGATCCCATGAAAATTTCCCTTTTCTGTAGAGAAATTTCTAAACAGTCTTATTAATAAAAAGCTCGGAGCCAGAAATTGGGATTAAAGCCTGAGAAAGATCAGAGCACTAGGAACAGCCACATGCTAACCTCACATCAACTAGACAGCTTCCAAAAGCAAGCTACTTTCTGTCTACCCACACCTATATGCCTTGCTGTTCTGCCATCTGATTTGTTCTCTCTGTCCAGCTACTTCAATTCCTCTTCCTGCCCAGCTCTGTCACTTCCTATCTGTCTGTACAGACCTCCATACCTCCATGGTTAACTAGTGTTGAAATTTAAGGCGTGTGCCACCATGCCTGGCTCTGTTCCCAGTGTGGCCTTGAACTCACAGAGATCCAGAGAGATCCCTGCCTGCCAAGTGATAGGATTAAAGGCGTGTGCTACCATTGCTTGACTTCTATATAGTGGCTGGCTTTTTCCTCTGATCTCCAGGCAAGTTTTATTGGGAGACCTAGTATGTTGGGGGACACAGTACATCACTACACCCTTCCACATCAAATTGTCCATCGATATTGCCAGCGTTCCAGTCTTGTTTGTGTAGTCACTTGTAGGGGAGCCTGTTTCACCTCAGCCATTTCTTGTTTCAAGAAATACTGAAGAATATTCAACAGTCCTGTCATTTCCTTGGAAATGATGAACAGTGTTTGATAGATTTTTCTTATTTTCAAATATCAACACCTCTTTATTTCTTGCTATTTAGGAATAATGGGAAAACAAGCTTTTCAAAAGACCGTGGAGGAATATTGATGTATTTCTTAAGAGATTTGTAACTGCTGCCTCTTCCCTATCACTCCACATACTTTTATTATATAAATGTGTATCCTTGATTTGAGTGCAGATTGAAAATCAAGGGACCTTTCTCAAATAACAGAAGTTAATGCCAAATCATGCCTTTCTCATTTCATCAAAAAATTTTCAAAATACTTGAAACCCTTTTATGGCTAGATGAGCAGGTATTTAGCACAGGTTACCCACTGAATCTCTAAGCACATATTGATGTCATGTGTTTTTGGATGGACTGTAAGGTAGAAAAGAATCTGTCTTCTCCTACAGGGTTTACCATGTGACTGGAAGACATATGCATGACTAGCCATTATTCAATGTTACACGTACTATGATGTATACAGAATATAATGGAAAGGCTGAATATGGAAGTGGCCATCTTCTTCAAAGGGATAAGGAAGATATTTACAACAAAAGTGACACTTGACCTTTATCTTGAGAAGTGTATTGAAGTTTTCTAGAAAAGTAAGTTTAAAGAGGAAAAATTTTCCAATAAAAGGCAGAATCAGGAACTGTCATGTAGGATTGAAATAAACTACCGAGATAGGTTGGGTTGCTTGTAATAACTGCAGTATAGCAAGAAGGCCAGGCAGAGGAGAAAGACTAAAACCATTAGAGGTTATTAGAATGGAAGGTGTGATGCTTTGAAAGGACATGGCCCTCGTAGACTCAGAGGGAGTGGGACTCTCCTGAAGTGTGGCCTTGTTGGAGCAGATGGGGCTTTTTTGGAGAAAGTGTGTCACTAAGGAGTGAGCTTTGAGTTCCCAAGTGCTCAAGCCAGGTCACTTCCTGCCAATCTAGATGTAGAGCTCTCATCTCCTTCTCCAGCATCATATCTGCTTGCATGCTGCCATGCTTCCCACCATGACAATAATGGACTACATTTCTGAGCTGTGAGTCGGCTCCATGAAATGTTTTTTTCTGTAAAGGTTGCTGTGGTCATGGTGTCTCTCCACAGCAATAAGATCCTAACTAAGACAGAAGTACATGGAAAGAGAGAAAAATGAAAGAACACATCTTATATGTACATTCTGTAGATACAGTATGATGTTCTTGTTAAAATAAGATTGAGGGTTATTGTTTGTTTTATTTTTTATTTTTGTGAACACAATATACTTTTAGAATTTTGAGTGACCAATTCCTGGGTTTTGAAACTTTTAGCCCTTAACTACAGAAAACTTGTCAAAAACTATAAAGAACATGTTTGTTAAAAAACTTTCTAAAGTAAGTTTTCCTCTTTGTTGTATACTATTATTACACATTCCTACTAATATCTTGTCTGTCCCATCAGACCATGCAGGATAATTCTATGAATATATGTGACTTCTTGAGCCATTATCCTTAGGGGTTTTGAAAATTATGTAGAGAAATGTCTTCTATTTGTCAAGGAAAATATGTGCATTTCTTTCATAAAATTGTTGCAATGATCTATCTCAAAAATCACACACTGTACTAATTGCAGGCCAAGCAGATTTTGATTCCAAGGTCTGAAAATAAATTTCTGGATGAGAACTTTCTAATAAACTTCTTGGTTAATTGATACTGTCACAGAATCTTGAGAGACAAGATTTACATTTAGAGTGAAATGTGCTTAATAGCAGCTTTTTCTTTAATGCATATTTAGGTATTTTAAGCATATCTGATTATGAAAGTAGAAATTTTCTCCCAGTTGACTCAGCCCATGGCAAAACATGTTGCTATGAAGATGTAATCAAGCACAGGCATTGACCGTGTGTGAGGTAACAGGTTAACCTGGCACAGTGGGGGAGTTCCTGTCCAGAGCAATGATCTGAAAGCCAAGACTTAGAAACAGTCAGAAACAGTCCCAGTGTCTGCTTCGTTAACATTCAACCCTGAGACACCACATGACACATTCCAATCAGGATCTCCTAGATTTGCTTTCACATGAGCTAGTATCTGCTCCTTTACAATACATCAACAGACAAAAAGTTAAATAGCAGAGTGTCTTAACTGTGACGGCCCTAAATAGAAAGTCATGTTTTTTCTTTAAATGCTGTCCTGGTACTTCCAGAAAATTTATATGAGAGCTTTGGGCAGTGTCTCTGTCCATATCATTTGTTTAGGCATTTTTTTTTTTTGCGTATTATGTTACACTTCTAACAATTATAAACAAGAAAATTGTTTACTGAAGGACTGAAGATTTGTTAATGTAATATAAAATTCTGAAATATGGAAATTAGAACTTTTATTTTCTTCCTGGATCTCCATTGTCTGTTCCTTCTTGCTCATTCACCCCTCCCCTCTTGTGGGATTCAGCCATGCTTTTCCCACAATTCCCTTTTCTTTATGATCGTATAGACACCAGGACAAACAAGACTGAGATTCTCTTGCAGGCTTATTTTTCTGTTTCATGATCTGAATACTTTCAGTATTTTATTCATTACATGCCTGAAATATGCCCCCTTCATATTCCAATTGCTGAAGGAAATGTCCCTTTCATATTTAAATCCTCTACCATATAATTAAGTGGCAATGGTTACTGTTTAATGTGTGGGGCATGTGTTATTTGATTTGCATGTTAAAATGTATTTAGAAATAAAATCATTTTTTGTCTTCTCTGTATTTATTTTTTTTGCATTCTACATTTTAAAGACAAAAGTGAGTGTGAGTTTTCCTATCTTTCTCACTCCTTTTTATTTTCCTTCTTGTAACTTTATCATGCTGCCTGATAGAAGTAGAAACCAATAAGGAGTCCTTGGACTTAACATAAGACTCAAACACACTAGATGGTGCTGTTATCCAAACAGCAGCCATGCATAGAAATCAGCGTAGTGGAGAGAAAAGCTAGAGTAGAGGAAGCAAGGCTCAGTGTGTATATGGTGCACTGGAGGATAGACAAAGATCAGATGACGTAGTTCACTTTCACGGTGTTTATATTTTACTCAGAGATAACTTGCTGAAGCTTTCATTAGGATGGACAGTGTGTCTGGGGGAAAGGGCAGGTCATGAGGGATTCCACTGGGCATTTCCTTTTAGGATCCTGACAGGCCACTTCACCATGCAGAGCAATGACTGACGAGGCCAGCAATGGAAGAGACATGTGTAATAGTAAAGATGTTAAAACACACATTTTCCATTTATTCTTCTAATGGTTGTAGCACAGCTCTGCATGTATCTGAGTCCATGAGCACGCCAGAGGGGAGACCAGGAGCAAGCATTCTGGTTGTATATAATTGATTTCTGCTATCACCTGCCTTGGCTTCCTGAAGAAGCACAGTCACTAAACTCCAACCCAGGCTTTCTGCACATCTCCTTTCACATCTGCCTCTCCCCCACATTGCTTCCTCCAAGCGGGCTATCACCACCACACATTTCCAGCAATATCTCCCCCATTCCTCAAGAACAACCTCATATTCTATGCGTGTAAGAATGAATTTGTTCTTACAGAAATAATTCTTTCTGATAATGTGATCTGACTTTAAAGGGACTGTTTATAGAACTGTGATCGGATCTCACTTTATCCTCAGGTTAGGAGACAGTCAAATTTGCAGAGGCATTTGAAATAAGCATCTTGGTTATTTTTATCTGTTGCCTGGAAAAGTGATTATCCACAATAATATTAATGACAGCTTTCCATGTGTATAGCCTATATGCTAGCTATATCACCACATTTTAAGACACTCCATCAATTATTTTACTGCTGACACAAAAATCACTAGCTCATAGAACTAAAACTGAGTTTCAAATATTTCTAAGGGGCTTGGAGTCCCAATTTAAATTCTAGTATTAACATGATAAACAAATACAGGGAATTTTCTTAGATTTTTGTGACTATCTGATCCATATGGTCATAAAATATTGGAAAACATTGAAGTGAAAGTGTTGGGAACTCATTATGTACTATATTCAGATTAAAAGTAATTATGCTCACCAAAATTTGTTTATAGTGGTTAAAAAGAAATGTTCATTACTTACCTTTAGTAAGAGATAACAGTCAGGTACGTGTATTTTCTGAGCTTTGTTTTACAGCCATAAAAATGTAGCAACTTAACGAACTCACCATGTTTTAGGAGAATTAAATGATGTAACGGAGAGACAACATGCTGCAAAGGACTATATGTCTATGATTCTTCCAGATTGGCTTACTCTGTCATAGTCATAAAAAAATACTGAAAGAAATATACTGAGAACAATTATCACTATATCTTGAAAGAGAACCATGTCTGTACCATATTCTCTTGCTAAGTTTCAATTTCCTTTCCTCTCCCTGGGAGTTTGTGGTAACACTTTGTGGTCAAGATTTTGAGAATGACCCTGCCCAGGTCTATTCACCTCTTCTTGAATGTTCCACTGATTACTGTGATCCACAATGATATATTAGCTCTCCCATATCCAATGTCTTTACAACTATTTTCAGATCCACTATCTCTCTTGACGCATTTGCTCAAAGATTGCCTGAAATATTAAACCTTTATTACTAACATTTTATACATATTTAAAGTGCTCTGGAGAGCTCTGGATGCCAAATTGAGGATGTTATCATGGGAATGGCTATGTTCCAAGGTCTCTGCCTCTGTGAGCTGTATTCTCAGCTCTCCCTGAACTGTCTGCTTTCCTAAAAGTAAGGAAAAAGATTATATTCTGCATTTTCTCATGGGAAGTGTTTCTTTCCTGGCTCAAAGTACAATATATAATGAGTAAATCCAACCATATTAAGATGCCTTTTCTCCTATACATTTTAATATCTCTCTTGGTGGCAATGGTTTAAGGGAATCCTCTTGTACATTTACCTCCTTTCCTGATTCTTGGCACTGTATGGTGAAGGTTATCGTAATAATTTAAGCAATCACTTGATATAAATTGAATTACAGAAACAGTGTTTGACTATGGAACCACATTAATATAACACACTTTGTACTTCCAAGCTTTAAATGAGTAACTCCTTTGTGTTTTAGTTGTTTTTTTTTTAACATTCATAGCTTATAACATCATACATATGTGATCAGAAATATACTGAAGAACATATCCAACAAACATTATTATCTGATATTTACCTACACTTCATTGTATAACTAGTTTACAATCCTCTGGGGTATGGGATATAATTTACCAAACTACAACATAATAATCATCAAAACTCCTTCAGGAACTTTCAGAATCTATAATACATTAATAGTTCATATTCAAGAAAATAATAAATTTTCTTTCTTAAAATTGTCAGGTCTTACAAGGGACATTAGAGCAAAATGTACCATCAGAAGTCTGTTAAAGTCTTCTCACAAGCCACATGAAATAAAACACCATGGACTTCAAAAGCCTTTGTAGATTCTTGGGTTTTGGGTATCGATTTCCCATACCACTTAAAGTTTATTATATCGAGAATTATAAAGCTATATTATTTGTCTGCAGAGTTTTGATTGACTAATGTACAATCAAACTATTCCTGTGTAGGTTACCTTTTATTTAGCAAGAGCAAGTATTAGTTAATATTGCATTATAAGGCAAGACAACCTAAGTATCCCAAAGCCAATACTGTCAAATGCTTCCTGACCAGGCAAGACACTTGCAAAAAAGGTCGGCAGTTGGTTGTTCTGAAGCCATAATGTGCAATAAGATGTGGAAATAATCAAAAGCAACCTGAGTAATATGGATGAGTAGCCTGTCATCACAAATCTGGATTAAAGATATCAGAGGGAAAAAATGGCTTCCTCTGAGCATATGAGTAGAAGAGACAGAGATTCAAACCATGTTACATATTATAATTTTTCAAAAAGTAGTTTATAACAGAAGGAATATGCATGATTGGAGATACCATTTTCTCTTTTAAGGGAACTATACACAGATATAGTGACATGTTGAGACTATTGCTATATGTTAAGGACCGTAATAATTTTATTTGGTGAGTTAAAAAAAGAAAAGTACATGAAACTTAGATCAAATTTATGAGCTGACTTCCACTTGGATATTTAGCCTATATCCTGAAGTGGGGGTTATATTGCTATTTATTTGTTTTATTTTCTTTGTTTTTTAACTGCATTACTTTCCCATTTTATGAAGACACAGGACTATAGTCTTCTTTTATATGTATCTCCAGTAAGACAGTTTTAATATCAGCCTTCTTTAGTAATTTATTTTGGAGAATTTTATTCATGAACATTCTATTCACATCATTTCCACATCTCCATTCCCCCTCCAACTCTCCTGGTTTTCCCCCTATTTACCTCTCAAATTAATAAACCTTTTAAAAATTATTGTATATGTACATATATATTCACACATCATGAATATACACACACATATAATACCCACACACACATATATTTTAAGGACTGAACACTTGGATTTGATAACTTTTCAGTGAGTTTGTCTCTGGAGAAGATTCAGTCTCCCTCTCTCAGAAGCCAGTAATAACCTGTATCTCTTCATCTAAGGGTTCAGCCTTGTGATATTTCTCTATCCTCACTGGTGTGTTAACTGGTATCAATGTCCTGGTTTTGCTTAGGTAATCATGTGCAGCTTTGACCAATCATCAATGAAGCTTCTTTTTGTAGCTGATGGAGATCATTACAGAAATCCCCAACTAGTCAAAATGCAATTGATGGTGGAGTGCCCAGCCCCATTTCATGCATCTATAACACAACTCCGTACCTAAAGCTTGAGGAACATTATGGAAGGGGAGGTGGAAAGATCGTAAGAGCTGGAGGATCAAAGTGTCTGTTACGAGATTGTGTCTTCTATATATGACAGAGAAATGGAATCTGTGAAATACCCACCTCCTTATTTATACCAAGCTGATATAGTGTGCAAATAAATAGCAATGAAAAAAGAAGTCTAACGACAGAACAAAATTTAATTGACTATACCATGAATTACTTGTTTCTATGAATTTACCATGAAGGAATAATGGAAATATCACTTTTAATTATTCATAAGAACATTTTGGTATGCTAACACCCAGACTGACCAGCTCAACTACCACCCAGACACACATCCTGGGCCTTAGGTTGGCCCACCCTAACAGCTGCCCCATCTTTGACCTGCTGGAGTGCACAAAGGGACAGGTCCTGCAGAACAATAAATGCATAATCTCTGTGACTTGGGGCAACAACAGGATATCCAACAGGAGTTTCAATATGGGCCCAGCCCAGTGATGATGGAGTACCAGAAACCAGAGGCCTTGAACCAGAGCAATGACTCACTGCAATGAACATTTTGTGGGTGGGGCTGATTGGACAAAAGGGGTACACTGTGTAAAACATCGCAGCTCTGATGCCCCTAAGATGAATAAAGAGGTGTTGGAAAGATGGGGGAGACAATTACCTAGGGTGGGACACCTTTCTCAGCCTTGGCACAGGGAAGAGGGGCTTGGTCCTGCCTCAATTTCGTATGCCAGACTTTGTTGACTCCCCAAGGGAAGCCTTACACTCTCTGAGGAGTGGATGAGGGGTGGGATTTGGGGAGGTGGTGGTGGTGCAGGAAAAAGAAAAGGGGGGAACTGGGATTGGTATGTAAAATTAAAAAAAAATTTAAAAATAAATTAATTAAAAAAAGATGGAGGAGCAAGGTGGGGTTTTTTGTTGTTTTGTTTTGTTTTTAATTAATTTAGGTGATATATTGCAGGGGTGAGGGACAACTATGGAGGGACTGGGAGATGAGCAGGATTGGAGTTCATGATGTGAGACTTCCAAAGAATCAATAAATAATTGTGGTTTTTTTTTAAAAGAACATTTTCAAATCAAGAAGTGCTTATACTAACATGTTGAAGAGAGAATTTGTACAGATTGGCTTCTGGATGTTTTCATGTCAACCTTCTGAGACCTCTGTGCTGTTTTCATATATCATAGAGTAAGTCAATACAGTAAGTTAAGGGTGTAGATTCAGAACACTATCTGTCTTATCCTCATGCTTAGAGTCTATCTTGTTTTTCCCACCACCCTCCCCCACACTCTTGTTATCTCTCACTGAAGTCTGAACCTTAGCATTATTACAATAATATAGTTTGCTTGTACCAATAACTTTCTTGTCAGTAGACATCTGTTCTGTTATGAAAAGACTCTCTTAGCAAAGCATCAATCATGTCACACTTGTAAAGCCAAACACATATTTTGGTCTCTAGAAAGCAAAATACTGCTGAGAAAACAAACTGCAGAAATATTAACTGTGGCATATTAATGCATGTGTCCAGAGCATCCTTTATTTGTCTACCCTGGGTACCATGTGATTCTGACAGCACTCACTGCTGACCTCTTGTCTCTAAAGCCACAGAGGACTCATCAATGTCCTCCTTAAAAGCACAATAGTGGGATGAGTGCCATGGAGATCCACATGATAAGAATATGATGCTGCATTTCAGGCACTTTGCTTTCATGTGCTAAAAGCAGGGGTGTTAAAAATGATTGCGATTGTCTGACTGGCTTCCACAGCTGTGACTACAAAATGTCAAGCTACCTGAAAGCTTGTAGTCAATCATTTATATGTTTCCAAATGCTTAGATGCTTTGCATCCTGGATGTAAAATATCTGGATGGTGAACCTAAAAGTCTACCAGATAGCTTGATGTTTTTCTATAATATTGACATGCTCACCATGTCATTTATAAATTGGGATTTTTCAACTGTAAGACCTAGATAAGTCTTCTATGTTCAAATGAACTTCATGAATTATGCATAAGACATATTGAGTGAATTGAGAGTGCATTGCCTCTTAACTAAGGCAAGGCTTTGTAATGGATAAACATAAATATTTTGAGTGACTACCTCTGCACCAACAATGACCTTGGACATTGTTATAGTGAAAACTAATGTATCAGTCAGTGTGCACTTAGGAAAATAAAACCATGCTAAATAATTCAAGTAGAAAGGAATTGAATACGGAAGATTTACAAAGATGAGAAGAGAACATGAGGGAAAAGATGCCAAGGGAGATAAAAGGGAAGTTATCTAAAAAGACAAGGCATTTGCTAGTGTCTCTAAGTCAGTCCTTCCAGCAATAACCAATGCTAACAATGGGTACCGTGGTAGGAACTAGCAATCGGACACTCTCCTGTTTCTCCTGCTTTCTGATTACCTGAGACCATTTCAAATGACAAAGTGAACAGGACGCAAAAGGAAAGAAAGTGTGAGACATGGTGTCTAGAGACTGGCAACCCCCAAAGTTAAAAGATGGATGTAGAGAAGCAGATATGGGAGCTAGAGATAACAAGTACATATGGAGGAGTAGAGGCGATGATATTTGGGGTGGTTAATGTTTTACATTAAAAAAAATCAAAGTCTAATTAATATCAAGAACAAAATATAGATATTGAGCACAAAGGAGTTATACAAAAAAGGGAAAGTTCATGCATAGCAAATGAACTGTGGAGTGTATAAACAGAGGAATGACATGTTCTTACATAGTCTTTTAGTCTACCTTTTAATGTAAACGAAGACATTAGAACTTTTCTAAACTTTCTTTTAAGGTTCCGAAGTAATATGCAAATATATTATTCTTATAAGTTATTAAAATAAACACACAGATGCTTATATTATTTAAACTGCTTGGCCATTAGCTCAGGCCTATCATTGTCTAGCTCTTACTCTTATATTTAGCCCATTTCTATTAATCTCTACTTTGTCACGTGGCTCGTGGCTTACCGGTACTTTACATCTTCTTTCTCCTCACGGCGGCTCCAGGCAGTCTCTCTATCCTTTCTTCCTTCTCAATTTTTTTCTCTGTTAGTCCCGCCTATACTTTCTGTCTGGCTATTGGCCAATCAGTGTTTATTGACATATAGCGATATCCACAGCAATTGTCAGTTTGAGATGTACTTCAAGAAATTAAAATATATTTTTGTTTTATATGAGCAAGCAAATCTTCGTAGCATTTTAACATTGTGTGTGTGTGTGTTTGTGTGTGTGTGTGTGTGTGTGTGTGTGTGTGTGTGTGTGTGTTGGTGTCCTTTCATATACGTGTACAATGTTCCTAGAGAGAAGAAGGGAGAGATAGTTAGAATGAAATTTGGAGGGAGATAATGCCAATGCAAGCAATATCTTCTAAGACAATGAAATAGCTATTCAATGGTTTCATTAAAAGTATTGGACTTAATGATATATACTATATTTTACCCTCATGTATTCAATGCTGTGGGATAATGCTTTTGTACACTGGTTTAATAAAACACTGATTGGCCAGCAGCCAGGCAGGAAGTATAGGTGGGATAAGCAGACAAGGAGAATTCTGGGAAGAGGAAGGCTGAGTCAGGAGACAGCAGCCTGCCATCCAGGGAGCAGCATGTAATGTCACACAGGTAAAGCCACAGAACATGTGGCAACATATAGATTAACAGAAATGGGCTGAGTTTAAGTGTAGGAGCTAGTCAGTAGGAAGCCTGAGCTAATGACTGAGCAGTTTTAATTAATATAAGCCTCTGTGTGTTTACTTGGGTCTGAGCGTCTGCAGACTAGGCAGGACACAGGAAAACTTTCAGTTAAAAATGGCACTAAATGGCGCTCAATGGCTCGAGTTCCCACCTGATACCTGATAATACTTAATAATCAATTCTAAACTAAGCCAAAAACAGGTTCCTGCTTCATATCTCATGCGGGAGTTGAGACACCGCAACATGTAGGCTGGAGCTACAGCATGGTGGATTCCCATCAAGTTACACAGAGATTTTTGTAAGCCGCACAACATGGTGCATGATAGATACAGCTTTTGCTACTCAAAAAAAAAAAAAAAGAGGTTTTGGGGCTACATGCTGCTGGATGGAGGCATAGACTCACTGCCTCCCAGAGTTGGGTGGTGAGCATGGTTCCCCAAAGTTGGTGGTGTAGTTCGGTTATGTTGGAAAGCTGAGGTGGGCCCCAGATGGACTTCCCTTCTGGACAAAGGTGAGTGCCCGCCCTCACCCTAGATCCCGTCCCTGGGCGCCAGCCACCCCTGGCAAGACCTGCGCACCTTGGCCCCAAGTTCTGGCCAGCGGGCAGGCTCTCTTCTACCCCCACCCCTACTGGGAAGGGCCCCCTTCTCCAAGATCCCCTGCAGTCTCCAAGCCCTGCCCCCAAGTCCATCACCCCCGGAGACCCCCGCCACTTCCTGAGACTTAGAGACCGGCCCCCAGCTCCCATCCTGCCCCGGACGGACTTCCCTTCTGGACAAAGCTCCCATCCTGCCCCGGACTTCCCT